>JANAVB010034922.1:0-89018 GCA_029216955.1 Iris pallida | reverse complement strand
TTCTCAGAACTTTATCTTTTTTTTACTTAGTGTAACTTATGGACTTAGAGTTAACTTCTCTAGGTTGATATATTATCCCAAGCTCTTTATCTTAGTGGTAAGCATACATCCCGTTAGCATCATCGATTTGAACGTTGAACTTTAGAATTTTGTTGGCGGGAAGGAGTAGAAAAGAAGGGGCCGAAGAACCACCCACCTAAGGAGATTGCGCCGAGAGTAGGAGAACGCTTCGCGACGGTCAAGCGTCAGTTACACGAACTCCTGCAATGGCACGAGCATCGAATTAGAACCCTTCCTTCAATCCTTCCTTCGAAATTCCCAAAGGCGCATTCAGAAATCGACGCGAAAGCACACTATCAAATCCACGCAACAATTCGTTCAGAAAGCCAAGAAAACTATAAAACCAACGGCAGACGGGTTGCGTCGCTCCCTTTAGAGTTCCTTCGCCAAGACGCCGCTACCACATCTAGGACTTATTCCAACAGTAGTCGATCCATTAGTTGGAACGGTACTCATATCACTCCAAATTGATTTTATTGATGCCATGGTTTTTGTATACCAAACTCGTCGCCGAGTCTGACTAGTTCCCGACCATGTCTGACTTGGCACGAGCCTATTACATAGTGCTTCGCCCCAACGGGAGCGGGGCACTACATAATATACCACTAGAAAAAGTTTCGTCCCGAAACTTAAGAACAAGGGTCTGACCCGTCTGCGAAAAGTGAGGGTACTTCTCCTCATCTCCGCCTCTAGCTCCCACGTCGACTCCTCGACGGAATGGTTGCGCCAGAGTACGCAACCAAGGACATCGATCGGCTCCGCAGGATCTTTCCTTACGGTCCAAAATTTGCACGGGCTCCTCCGAGTATGATAGATCGGCACTTAGCTCCAACTGATCAAAAACCACATGACTTGGGTCATGTACGTACTTCCGAAGTTGGGAGACATGGAAGACGTCGTGCACTTCGGCCAGGACAGGAGATAGCGCAATCCGGTAAGCAACGGTCGCCACTCTTTCGAGGATCTCGAAGGGCCCTACGAATCTCGGACTCAGCTTGCCTTTTACCCCGAATCGCATGACGCTCCGCATCGGCGTCACCTTCAGAAACACATGGTCCCCAACCAAGAACTCTAACGGTCGTCGACGAGTATCTGCATAACTCTTTTGTCGACTCTGAGCAATGTGAAGCCTATCTCGAATCATGCGGACCTTCTCGACGGCTTGTTCGACTAGTTCTGGCCCGAGCACCTGTCGCTCCCCGACTTCGTCCCAGCAAATCGGAGATCGGCACTTCCTCCGTAAAGCGCCTCGTAGGGGGCCATCTGGATGCTCGATTGGTAACTGTTGTTGTATGCGAACTCCGCGAGCGGCAAGTGCGTGTCCCAGCTAGTCTTCAAATCTATCGCGCACAGACGTAGCATATCCACCAGGATCTGATTTACTCTTTCTGTCTGGCCATCGGTTGCGGGTGGTACGCGGAGCTAAGGTTCAACTTAGTGCCCAACGCCGCCTGTACTCGTCCAGAAATGTGATAAGAATCGCCTATCCCTGTCCGAAATGATTGTGGCCTGTACCCCGTGCAGTCTGACGATCTCGTCGAGATAAATTGAGCTAACCGATCGACGCTCCATGATGTTTTAATAGCGAGGAAATGAGCAGATTTGGTCAAACGATCGACAATGACCCAAATCGCATCATTCTCCCGCGACGTCTTCGGAAGGCCCATGATGAAATCCATAGAGATGTCGTTCTATTTCCATACTGGAATGTTGAGGTTCTGTAGCTCCCCGCTGGTCTTTGATGCTCGGCCTTCACTGCTGACAGGCCATATACTGTGACACAAACGTCGCCACGTCTTCTTCATGCCGTGCCACCAAAAGGTCGTGCGCAGGTCCTTATACATTTTGGTACTCCCGGGGTACAACGAGTACTTCGCATAATGGGCCTCCGTCAGAATCTCCTTTCTAAGTTCAGCATAGTCCGGCACGCATATCCTCCCCTTCATCCGCGTCATTCTGCCCTCGTCTACCACAAAGTCGGTCGCCTTTCCCGTCGAAATCAGCTCGTGCATCTTCTTCAGGAATGGGTCGTCCTCCTGTGCGATCTTTATTTTGTTGTGCAAGCTCGACTCAAGGTGCAATTGGGCCAATCGTGCTCCACGGTAACGGATTCGGAGTTCGATACCCATCTCCGCCAAGTCTCGCTGTATGTTACGGTTGATAGACAAGCACCCTGCAAACATTCTACTCAGCGCGTCTGCCACAACGTCCCCTTACCTGGCGTGTACTCGATAGTCAGATCGTAGTCTTTGATGAGTTCGAGCCAACGCCGCTGCCGTAAGTTCAGGTCCCGTTGAGTGAAGATGTATTTGAGGCTCTTGTGGTCCATATAGATGCGGCAAGCTACCCATAAAGATAGTGCCGCCATAGCTTCAACGCGAACACAATAGCCGCTAACTCAAGATCATGCGTAGGATAATTTTTCTCGTGTTGCTTCAGTTGTCTCGAAGCAAACGAAATCACCTTATCCCTTTGCATAAGCACGCATCCAAACCCGTCCGTGATGCATCGCTAAATGTCTGAAACCCTTCTGGCCCGTCCGGAAGTGCAAGGATCGGCGCCGAGACGAGCCGTTTCTTCAACTCTTGGAAGCTCGATTCGCAGGCGTCGTTCCACTCGAATGCGACTCCCTTCTGGGTGAGGCAAGTCAGAGGCGACGCAATTTTGGCAAATCTTTCACGAATCTACGGTAGTAGCCCGCCAAGCCGAGGAAACTTCGGATGTCGCCTGCTGGTAGGCCGCTTCCATTCGACTATTGCTTCAATCTTCTTTGGGTCCACCGTGACGCCTTCAGCGGAGACAACGTGCCCAAGGAACGTCATGCTGTTCATCCAGAACTCGTACTTGCTTAGCTTGGCGTAGAGTTGATGTTCGCACAGAGTCTGTAGCACCGTCTTCAAGTGTTCCTCGTGCTCGTCCTTGCTCTTTGAATATATGAGAATGTCGTCGATGAATACAACGACAAATTTGTCTATGAACGGTCGGAACACCCGGTTCATTAGATCCATGAACGCGGCAGGAGCGTTGGTCAAGCCGAAAGGCATGACATGACTAGAAATTCGTTGTGACCATATCGGGTTCGGAAGGCGGACTTCGGCACGTCTTCGGACTTGATCTTCAATTGATGGTAGCCTGAGCGAAGATCAATCTTGGAAAACACCGTCGCCCCTTGCAGCTGGTCAAACAGATCATCTATTCTCGGTAACGGGTACTTGTTCGTACCGTGGCTTTGTTGAGTTCCCGATAATCGATGCACAGCCGCATCGATCCATCCTTCTTTCTCACAAACAATACTGGGGCACCCCACGGGGAGACACTAGGGCGAATGTATCCGCGATCCAGTAACTCTTGTAGTTGTGCCTTCAGTTCCTTCAGCTCTGCCGGCGCCATTCGATAGGGTGCTTTGGATATCGGTCGGGTGTCCGGGAAGGTGTCGATGCTGAATTCTATCTCTCGGTCCGACGGCATCCCTGGCAACTCGTCTGGGAATACATTAGGAAATTCTGCTATGACGTCAGTCTGGGCCGTGCTTGCAATCTCCGTTCTCGTGTCTCGAACTGATGCTAGGTATCCACTGTACCTGGAATGCAACATACGCCTTGCCGAAATCGCCGATATCACCATTGCCGACTTTGATGCTGCTCCGCACGAATAGGAGAACTCGGTTTCGCCCGGAAGGCGGAACACAACTCTCTTCTCCGCGCACTCGATCGTTGCTTGGCATGCACCCAACCAATCCATGCCGAGGATTATATCGTACTCTTTGACTTCGAGGACGATAACTTCCAAGGATAGATTCCTCCCTCCGATGCATATATAACCGTCCCTACAAATATGAGTGGCAGGCATATCTACTCCCGATGGAGTGCTAACGCTAAGATTCATATCTAAAAGTTGCATAGGTAATTCATTTTCTTTACAAAGTCGGCAGATATGAAACTATGCCTTGCACACCCGAATCGAACAATACTCTAGCAGGCATATTTTTATAGAGTAGTATACCTGTCACGACAGTGTCGGACGCATAGGCTTCGTCCCGCGTTAGTGCGTAGACTCGGCCTTGCGCCCCTTGGCAATTTTGTGGGTTCACGGGCACCGCATTTGCGCCATGGGCGGGAGGCACCCTGTTCTGGTTCTGGACGTCCCTTGGTGGATGTTGGTTCGCCCTTCCCATTCGACAATCTACCGCCTTGTGACCTAGCTGGCCACACTTGAAGCATCCCCCTCGGCAGTCGACCGCCAGATGTCCCATCTTGCCGCAGCGATGGCAACGTACGCTGGGTGAGGCCCCCGATACTCGGTCGTGTTCTGGCGCTTTGGTGCACCAGATCCTCCGCGTCGTTAGGACGCTTGTTGAAGTTGTTGCGGATGCTTGATCCGCCCTTCTGTGACGTTCGACCGAAAACCCGCTCCATATCAAGAGCGGCGTTATATGATTCCCTGTACGTCTGGCATCTCTGGTTCATGATGTCCCGACGCAAATCTTCGTTCAGGCCTTGCTGGAAGCGCTCGTACCACGCCTCTGGGTTCGGCAGAAAAGCCCCGGCAAACTTTGCTAGCTTCGCGAACTTCGCATCGTAGTCTTCAACGGACAAGTTTCCTTGCTTCAAGGACATAAATTCCTCTTCCTTTTGTCGACGAAGGGCACGAGGAATGTATTGCTCGAGGAAGGCCCGTTTGAACGTCTTCTACGAGATCTTGGCACTGGGGTTGGACCCTTGGAGTTCCTGTTTCTTTGCCTCCCACCAGTCGTAGGCCCTCAAGTTGAGCTGCAACGCTGCGCACCGACTTTCTTGGACCCCTTGATGTTGAGGAGAGTGAACAGACTCTCAATCTTCACTAGCCACCCCATGACTTCGTCAGGCTCTGCTCGACCGTTGAAGTCCGACGGGTTCATTTTCTTAAACTTGGTCATCTTGAGCAGGGAGGAGGAAGACACATGTTTTGTCTTTTCGGCTTGCACTTCTTCCTCGGACATGACGGTCGTCGAGTTCTGTTGCATCGCTATGGTGCTCACGATCCTGGGCAGGGCGTCCAATTGCTTTTGTTGGGCGCTGACTTGGGCCTGGATCTGTTCCTGCAGTTGTCGTTGCTGCATCTCTGACTGACGTTGTTGGAGCTTCATGAGGCGTAGTAGTCGCTCCATGGCAGATTTGCTAGGCGTCGCACCTTCGGTGCTATCCGTGCTAATCAATATGGGGACACCCAGTCTTTCTGTCATTCCTACAAAATTGAGCAAACCCGTTAGTATTCTTAAAATATCTACGGGCTTATATGTATGGAACGATTATTTCAGGCCGCATATGTCGAAAAGCATAGCTTTTGAAAAATTGCAACGAAATCATCTAAAGAAAGTATTTTGGAAGGTCCGAGGTGTGAACCGTGTTCTGATACCAACTTGTCACGCCCCGACTCGCCGAATCGGTCGCCATCGCCTTGACTCGATATATATCGATCCCCACGAGTCGGGACGTGATGCCGTGCAAGTCTTTATTAGACTTGCACAAGGCAAGGATGTGCGCTTGAAAATTCCTGTTTGACTCGACGCGTTGAAAAAACAGTGCAGAGAGTTGAACAACATAGCGTAGAAAGAAACTTAGCTTTTCATTCATAAACTTGCAAAATATGTGCAAGGTCATTTTTACATTACATATGCCGTTGCGGCTACATCTTTGAAACATAAAAGAAAACTATCGACAAGCTCGCCTTGAAATAATCCTCGGCGTTCCATACATTCATGCCCCTTTATACATTTGAACAAAGCCTTCGGTCTGAATTGGGCATCAAAATACTTCAAAATAGGAGAGCTTCGTGCCGCCTCCCGTTCTTCAGCTCCAGCTTAGTCTCGAGCTTCCGCAGCACGCTCGTTACCTGGGGAGTTGGGGGTTAGCACACTTGCTAGTGGATGGGACGAACCCACTCGTCTAAACCGACACTGCTTATTAAGGATTCAGGCATACGAATTGATCTTTCTATTTAGAACTATATGAGTTGCAGTTCATATCGAAGGCACATTTTAAACGATAACAACATAACCCATTTAAAGGCATTCTTACCACGGCCGTGCTCCTTTCTGCACAAAATATACATGATACTTACCACCTGCATAAGACAATAGATGAGCATGCAATCTATCCTATATGCGATCATTGGTGATATCGACACCAAGAAGGACGATTACGTAGCCGTGTGACGCGCCCTCCAGTCCAGGTAGCGAGCCTAACTGGAGGTCTCGCAATGCCTCGTGCCGAAGCACGATTTCCATAATTTCCTCCTAGGCCGATTCGGTCCCAGGGCCCCGGGTACCGTCTCAAAAAAAGCTTACCTTGTGCACAAGTCGTCCTTGACCATGCGAATGTATGAACAGTTTAATATGTATAAAGTAAATTGCATAGCGTAACCATTATCGAATCACATAATCATTCCTACTCGCGCAATGGTCCCTTCCCCCGAAACCGTACGTTCTGATTTAGCATCCCGTAGGCACCAAATTCTCCGAGGCATGATGTACTGCCACCAATGTTTTCATCATTGTGTTTTGCATGGCATGAATATATCTATCTCTTTCTCAGAACTTTATCTTTTCTCTACTTAGTGTAACTTATGGACTTAGAGTTAACTTCTCTAGGTTGATATATTATCCTAAGCTCTTATCTTAGTGGCAAGCATACATCCCGTTAGCATCATCGATTTGAACGTTGAACTTTAAGAATTTAGTTGGCAGGAAGGAGTAGAAAAGAAGGGGCCGAAGAACCACCCACCTAAGGAGATTGCGCCGAGAGTAGGAGAACGCTTCACGACGGTCAAGCGTCAGTTACACGAACACCTGTAATAGCACGAGCATCGAATTAGAACCCTTCCTTCAATCCTTCCTTCGAAATTCCCAAAGGCGCATTCAGAAATCGACGCGAAAGCACACTATCAAATCCACGCAACAATTCGTTCAGAAAGCCAAAAAAACCAATAAAACCAACGGCAGACGGGTTGCGTCGCTCCCTTTAGAGTTCCTTCGCCAAGACGCCGCCTACCGCATCTAGGACTTATTCCAACAGTAGTCGATCCATTAGTTGGAACGGTACTCATATCACTCGTCCAAATCAATTTTATTGATGCTATGGTTTTTGTATACCAAACTCGTCGCCGAGTCCGACTAGCCATCTATGTTCCCGACCATGTCTGACTTGGCACGAGCCTATTACATAGTGCTTCGCCCCAATGGGAGCGGGGCACTACACATACACCTATACCTATCACTAAATCTGAGAACATTAACACATCCTTTCACACACATGCCAAACACACACACTCTTACTTACTCTTTTACCTCTCCTTCTCTGTCTCTCTCTATATATATATGTATGTATGTGCCTATATACAGCTTTCCTATACCTATCTATGTATATGAATATGTGAATGTGAATAATATATACATTATATGACTAAGTTTGTGTGCCTTGTTAGCTTATGGTTTAGTTTTGTGTTTGGTTTAGCAAGTGACTTAGGCTATAAGTTAGTAGCTATCTTGGATACTTGATTTGCATAGACTTAGTTTGTTTAGACCTAGAATTGAGTTGACCATGTTGACCCAACCCTAGCTAGTTTGACCACAGTTGACTAGAGTTGATCTAGTTTGACTTTATAGTTGACCAGAGTTGGCCAAGAGTTGACTTTAGTCTAGAATGACCTAGAAATCATGAAGAATATATTATAATCTTCAGTCTTACCTTTATGGACATGTTGTGACTTGTGTTGCTCTAAATTGGAGTCAGATACCTCACTTCGGACTCTATATTCTTACGGACATTCAGATTGCAGGCGAGTACATTCTCTGATAG
Source organism: Iris pallida (assembly GCA_029216955.1). Lineage (NCBI taxonomy): Eukaryota > Viridiplantae > Streptophyta > Magnoliopsida > Asparagales > Iridaceae > Iris > Iris pallida. Next base: position 81,123 of record JANAVB010034922.1, on the reverse strand, counting down.
TTCTTTCATTTACTTGTCGATTATTGTACTTCAGTTCTAGTTAGTTCTATTTGATTCTATGTTACAAACATGATTCGATATTACTGGATCCATTTCATAGGACACTCATTTATTCATGTCCGGCCACCATTTCTGGAACCACTACTGGCATCACCTACTGGAATCACCCTAGAATCACTTACTGGTATCATTCATGTTCTGGCTGGACTTGTACTTATTTTTATGTTAGGTTATGGATTCACTTGTACTTGTTGGGCGAAGAAATATTGGAGTAGACATGTGAACATCCCCAAATACTGTAACTACTCCTTTGGAATTATACTGGAATGATAGCCATCCCACACTTGGCCGAGTGTGCGACGTGCCGTATTACCTTCAGCCGTTTACATGTCGATCTCGATATTTTAAAACACACTGTTAGAGTATAGTCTGGAATCACCCTGGAATCTTTGATCACTAACTGAACTCAACTTATACTGGACTCATCTTGTACTGGAATCATCTGGTTTTAGATTTACATTGTCTGGACTCACATTGGGATTACACTTGAGTCATATTATACTGTCGGGACTTATATTATGTTACTCTAGTTCAGCTATATCTTATTTTACAGTCTTCATTGCCATGCTTTTCCTCTTGTTTAGTTACCTTACTTCCCTTGTACCTTAACTATTTTTCTACATCATTACTCGTATAAACTGCCATGCTCATCAATATAACTGTCTATAACTGCTTTATAGTCTTTATCATTTACTTAGGATTTTTTGATGAGTTGTGCTCGTTCCTATCCTGACTAGACCTGTTGAAAATATTACAGATGGTTGCCCTGAGGATACTTGCCCTACTTGCCTTGGACCCGGAGCTGGACTAGCTACCTTTGGCCCCGACACCCAGGAGTGATTGGAAGATTAGTTTAGTAGACTTGTTTTAGACTTTCATATTGAACTTATATTGTAATAAGTTGAGATCTTGACTTTGTTTTGAGATTGTTTGAGATACTATTATTTTAGTAGTTTATTAGAGATGTTGTTGTTTTAGAGTAGTATAGCTTTTGTGATTCTGTGTTATCATATCGTGCTTAGACTATGATTGAGTATTATCATATCTTATACTTGTCCTCCTTTTGGAGTTTAGTTTTGACAAGTACATTATTTATTTGCGTGAGTTGTTGTTAGATAGTAACCTTGTACAGCGTTCTACCGTCGATTCTGCGGCGTAGGCTGGGCGCTGTTACGTATTGTTCCTTTATACAGGGTACGTGTCGTGACACACAGCCTAAGGTTAGTCCTAATGCAAAGCATACAACTAAGAGGACTAAACCACAGAAAGCACACAAACAACACGCTAATCACAATAATGCTTTCACTTATAGATTTTTAAGGAAGACACAATACATGTCAACACAGAAACAAAGAGCACTTTTTTAAAACTCCCTTACACGTACTGTGGTACTCGCGGGCACATATTATAGTATTGTCTAGCAAGAAAGCTTGTTGACAATCAAACACTTGTTTGCAGACCTAAGACTAATCAAAATGGACCCTTCAAGAAATGGGTTCCAAAGGATTCATCTACTCGTATTGTAGGTGGACCCTCAATCCTCTCATGCTAGAAGCAAGTGGATCCTCGATAGCGAATGTTCGCGGCACATGACTGGTGATGCATCTTTGTTCGCTATGTTATCGATAAAGAAAGAAGGATACGCCTCCTTGAAAAACAACTTGAGAGGTGATATAATTGGAAATGGCACTGTTGGTATGTCTCTCTACCCAGTAATAAAAGGTGTTTGTCTAGTTACGGAGTTGAAACATAACCTACTGAGTATAAGTTATTTGGCAGACAATGGCTATGGCATCAACTTTGTAAAAGACAAATGTATTATATGTGAAATATCATCTGGAAATCCCGTATATGAAGGGATCAGAGAAGACAATATTTATGTTTTCTTTTTAGAGATACTAACAATACAGGAAAGTGCCTAATAGCAAATCAAGATGAAAGCTGGCTATGGCACATGAGGCTAGGACATGCCAATATGGATACTATCTCGCGACTTTGCTTTGCACCAAAAAGTTGGTAAAAGGGCTCCCCGAAATCACATTCAAGAGAGACATGGTATGTGCTAACTGTGAAAAAAATAAGGCAACTAGGTCAACTTTTAAATACAGCAACGCTGTAAGCACTTCTAGACCTTGCTGTTAATTTATATGAATTTATTTGGTCCTAGTAGAGTCGCTAGTCTTGGCGGTAAACTCTACGCCTTTGTTATTGTTGATGATTTCTTTCGTTTTACATGGATTTACTTTTTATCAAATAAAAGTGATACAATTTTTGAATTTCGGATATTTTGTAAAAAGTTACAAAACAAAAAAGGCTTCATGATACTCGTATCTGAAGTGATCATGGTGGCGAATTCGTAAATGCTGATTTCAAAAAGTTTTATGATGATAGTGGATATTACTACAAGTTTTCTTGTCCTAGAACTCCCCAACAGAATGGTATTGTGGAGCGAAAGAATCGTACTCTAAGCGAGATGGCTAAAGTCATATTGAATCAGCATAATCTTCCTAAATATTTTTGGGCAGAAGCTGTTAGTACAGCCTGTCATGTTTTAAATAGGGTATTAATTCGACCTATCTCGAAGAAAACATCATATGAGCTTTGGTTTGGAAGGATTCCAAATATTTCTTATTTTAAACTTTTTGGATGTCGCTGTTTTATCCTGAATACCAAGGACAACTTGGAAAAGTTTGACTCTAAAGCAGATGAAGGGATATTCTCGGATATGCTGCTAAGTGTAAGGGATATAGAGTATTAATAAAAGATCTATGATTGTTGAAGAATCTATTAATGTTACTTTTGATGAGCTAAATAGTCAATATCTAGCGACAGTGATGATGAAGATGCACAGGTTAAATCCATGTCGTCCAAAGATACTGCTACCAGTGAGAGCCCTGTGGAAGATCTAACAGAGAGATTCAAATCTTGGAAATTCTTGCTAGATCGTTCAGAGACGCTCATCATAGGTGATGTATCAAAAGGTGTAACTACACGTTCTTCAATAAAGACACTGATATAGCAGCTAATGTAAATTTTATATCGCAAGTAGAACCTAAGACAGTAGCAGATGCTATTAATAATGAATTTTAGATTGATGTAATGCTAAAGGAACTTAATTAATTTGAGAGAAACCAAGTTTAGGAACTTGTTCATGAACCTATTGGTCAATCGATAATTGGTACCAAATGGGTGTTCCGAAATAAATTAAGTAAGGATGGACAAGTTCTACGCAAGAAAGCACGTCTAGTGGCACAAGGTTATAATCAAGAAGAAGGTATTAATTATGACGAGACATATGCTCATGTTGCTAGACAAGAAGCTATATGTATGTTTTGTACATTTGCATATTTTATAATTTTAATTTGTTTGAAATGGACGTAAAAAGTGCATTTTTAAATGAATTTTTGAAAGAAGAAGTTTTTGTGAAACAACCCCTGACTTTGAAGTTCAAAACCCGATCACGTCTTCAAACTTAGAAAGACACTCTATGGACTCAAACAAGCATCTCGTGCTTGGTATGAACGCATAAGTGCCTTTCTACTTGAAAATGGTTTTTCAAAAGGAAGAGTTGATACTACTTTATTTATCAAGTCTTCAGATGATGAAATTCTTCTTGTCCAAATTTATGTAAATGACATAATATTCGATTATACTAATAAAAAACTTTATCAAGAATTTGCTAAGTGTATACAGAGTGAGTATGAGTATGATGGGAGAGCTAAACTACTTCCGAGGACTCCAAATCAAACATCACTCACCGGGAACATTCATCAACCAAGCTAAGTATATAAAGGATTTACTGAATAAGTATGACTTCGACAACGTAAAGCCTATCGGAACTCCAATGGCTACATCAACCCGGCTTGACATTGATGAAAGTGGAAAACCAGTCGACCAGCATAAGTGTCGAGGTATGATTGGTAGTTTATTATATTTAACTGCTAGTCATCCTGATATCATGTTTAGTGTCTGCATCTGTGCCAGATATCAAGCTAATCCTAAAGAATCACACTTATGCGTCGTTAAGCGTATCTTTCGATACCTTAAGAGAACTTCTACAGTCGGCTTGTGGTATCCCAAAATCACATCTTTTGACCTAATTAGTTATTCAGATGCATATTTTGCAGTATCGAAAAAGTACAAGCGGTACGTGTCATTTCTTAGGAAAAGTTTTAGTCTCCGGGTTTAGCAAGAAGCAAAATTATGTAGTGCTATCAATGACTGAGGCTGAGTGTATCATCGCAGGACGCTGTTGTGCTCAAATTTTGTGAATGAAGCAAACCCTAGAAGACTACAATCTACACTACACGAAGATTTCCATATTTTATGATAACACTAGCATGATTAACTTTACTAAGAACCTTGTTTGTCACCACGCACAAAGCACATAGAAATTCGTCATCACTTTCTACGTGATCACCAACAACACGGAGATATTTGCTTAGAATTCATTAACACAGATCATCAACTAGCAGATATTTTCATAAAACTGCTGGGAAGACCGTTTCAACTATCTACGATGTAAACTAGGCATACTTGAATTCACAGATTCATAATGCATTATGTTTAATAAAAAATCTTATAACTTAAAACTTTGACATTTATTACTTGACGTTATTTTAGGTACAAGCCGAAAGGGTCCTTCTATCAAAAAGATGTAAAAGTCTAAGCGACACGGTGCCAAGTGTCTTCGGACTACCGCTAGCTGGGATCCGGCCGCTACAGCTAACCCAAGTAATGAATGTTATTAAATTGAGAAGTTTAAAAGTTATTATGTTATTTATGATTCATTATGCATAAATGAACTGGAAATACAAGTGGCCAAACTCTGGTAGAACTCGGACCGAGTTTGGACCGAGTTCGGTTGACATCGGTTCAATTTCCAGAACAGCAGACGGCCCTAGCTCCTATATATATATACCCATCTTCTCCTTCATTCTTCTTCACACCCGAACGAAAATCCTCCAAAAATCCTAGATTCATCTTTTCAAGCTCTCCTCCTCCATAGTTCTTTGATCTACGAAGCTTGGAAGGTGATTTCCTCCATCTCTTCTCCATTATCTTAAGGTATTACTTCTCCTTTCTCTTTCATCAATGGCTCCTAAATAAATTCTTAAGAGTAAGAAAGTTTCTTCCACAGCGGGTTCAACTTTAACTTCGGAGTTTAAACCTGCGAACGCATTTAGTCCTGCTCGTCCCTCCAACGAAGAGGATTATAATGCTTCACTCTTTCCATCTATGGAATTTTCAGACTCTTGGTTTAACTCATTTTCTCTTCGAGAATATGTCCCGGAAGATTTTTTAATTTTATTTTCTGTTTTCTCGGAGTACGCCAACACCTTCAATAGACTTAGTCTTCGGGATTCCTTTGCAACTACTGACAACATTTATGATAACGTCGTTATAATGTTCTATTGCAACAACAAGTAAAACCCGACGGCAGTATCTACTCTTGTGTCGCGAAACACGAAATTGAATTCAACTCAACTGACGTCAGTGAGTATTTTTATATGTCTGATATTAGCGAGGCGTTAGTTGATATTCACCGAGTCCAGTTTCCCGAAGATATGAACCTCGAATCCTTTAAGATTGCAATGTGTCATCCTAATCATGTCCCTCGCAGTAGTAGTAGTAGGATTTGCAAAATACCTCAACCAAAATTTTTATGAGTTACATCGCTTAATTTTCTCTGCTCTGCTTCCCAAGACGGGATCTTCTGACGAGATCACGTTTTATGAGATGTCCATGATATATCATATTCATTTTGGTGTTTTATTTTCTGTTCCCAATACCTTTATGGCTTGGATGATCGGTTGCAGATGGGTGGGGCGTATCCTTTTGTACCCTATGCATCTAGCAGCTATTTTTAGGAGATTTCTGATCGACCTTTCTATTTGTAATATTTCTTCGTTATCTTCTGAGCTGACTAGATCTAGGAAATATCTTCTGCCTCTACCTCCTCCCGATGCTGCTCCTGTTGAGGCTTAGGCCGATCCAGATATTCTTCCTCCTCTCCATGCTGCTCATGCTCTTAGTTTCGACCCGTAGTTCTATCAGCGCTTTGATGATTTTGTCACCTTCTCCGAGCAATGTCATCAGAGTTATGTTGATGCTAAATTCTGTCATACCTCACTGGCTCAGGTATTGAGGAATAGTATTGCTGATCTATATTGGAGTTTGCTGCATCACCCCACTGCTTCCGTTCCGATGATCTACCATTATGCATTCGATGGACCGAGGTTTGACGGCCTGACTACTTTCGAACACATTGATCTGACCACAGCCGACTTCGACCCTCAACCACCAGCTACAGCCGATGATGATTATGCTCAGATATGAGACAAGCATTAAGTTTAGTGTTTTTGAGATTTATTTGCTTAGTGATGATCTATGTAGTTGTACTTGTAGCAGTCCAAACTTTCACAGTTGGACTTTTTATTAGTAGTTCTTTTATGGACTTATGATGTACTTTCTTCAGTTCACTTTATGCTAGTTGAGTTTATCATTTTATTCCACTGCTGCTGCTAGTTCTATTATCTTGTGACTTGTATACTGTGGATATTACTCTCTTTTTTTCCTTGTCTGTCTATATTGTTGGCTTCACACATTGCGGGGGGCTACTCATTTTGTACATGACAAATGGGAGAAGTGCAATACCAAAATCAAATTTCAATCAAACACGATCAATCAATGAACAAGTCAGGTTATTTCAAAGTTATATTTTAGCTATTTTGGTATAGACTAAAGTTTGTCAATTATCAAAATGGGGGAGATTGTTGGCCCATTGCCTAATGGTCACACCTGATTTTGATAATTAATGACGATTTAAGTCGATACGCAAAATATACGAAACTCTACTAATATTTCAGGTTATTAAAATCAATATCAAAAGAATGTACTGCATCTACAACAAGCACTCAAGTCATCATCCAAAAGCAAATTGTAACGGAATCCAGATCGAGTCATTTTATATTCTCCTATATTTTTACTTTTATTCGAGTCTAGGATATAAAATGTAAAATCGATCGGATATTACTGGCTTAGTTTATCTCCAGTCCATATTTCCAAAAAGCCTACCCATATCTCAAAATCTATATATCCAAAAAGCCCAAAATACCTATGCAATTTGGTTATTCAAAGTTAGTTCTGAACTATCAGAACTCTGGCAGAACTCTGACCTAGCTCGGTACGAGTTTTGAGCAAGTTCAGTCAAGCCAAATTTGAAATTCAGTTGCCTCCAAATCTGCATCCAACGTTCATTTGCGAGAACTTAGCATCCGAACTCTGCCTGAACTCTGCCCGAGTTCGGTCAAAAAAAACACCTATAAATAGAGAAGATTTTCATATTTGTAATCACTCATTCACTCTTCTCTTTATTTATTCTTAAAGTATTTTTCAATGATCTAAAGCTTTTACATTCCACCTATATTTCTCTTAGCCAAAGCCAGTAGCATCTTATTCGATTTAGAGTCTTTGGTTTATAGAGTTATAAAGAGGTTGCATGTCAGAAAATATTTCAATTTTTGGAGTCTGTCGTGCGCTCGTCACCAAGCACGGTGTTGTGAAGTCGGTCGTGCACTTATCGCCAAGCCGATGTTGTAAGAGACGGCAAGCTCTCATTTAGCTTGCAAATAGTGGATTAATAGTGGGCAACAGTATTCGCGAGTGGATTAGTCCTCTCAGAGGGAAACTAGTATATATCACGGTGTTTACTGAGTTTGGTCTTCTATATTTTACTGCCATAGTTTATAACTATTAAATTTTTAACTAGTAATTATTTATGTTGCACTCGCACACACTCTATTCATCCCTCCCATCTCTGGAGATGCTCAACGGTCCTACACGTATTAATCATTGGAGGGTAGGGTTGGGTCCTGCGTTGAGCATTTGGAAGAGGAGCGGGTAACTCTTGAAGACGGATGTGGTGGAGCTTTTGTCTTCTTTTGCTTTGAGGACACATCCGTAGATGTTGTTGCGGTTGGTTCCGCCTGCTTGATGAGTTCTCCCTCTAATTGATCAGCCAACGTTTGCTGCCCCGATGATGTTGTTGCCACTTCTCCTTCTTCTATGGTCATCGTTTCCAGGAGGGGAGTAGCTTCCACGTGCAAGTCTTCTTTCGCCTGAGCCACTCCTGTCTCTTGTGAAGTAATAGCAGGAAGAACATTGTTTAGGGAGGTTGCAACATTTATGACATTATTAGGACTTAAGCACTCTGTGCTAAGATCTAAAGTGGATCTATCAACATTAATGATGTTTCGTTGCTCCTCATTAATGTTGTCGTTCAGTTGGACAGTGTCATTGGTGACTGTGTTAGCACTAATGCTGCCATTACCCTCTACCACCACCAAAATCACTTGATCGTCTATAGTATACTCTCAAAACTTTCCTTATGTGCCTTATTCTTCTCCGTCGTCCCATCATCATCATGCAGGACCATTGGCTTCTTCTCTTTCTTAGATAGCACCAGTTGATGTTGCCCAACGGGCAATGTAGGGTCATCTGTATTTCCTCTATTGGAGGTAGTAGCACCTGACTGCTTCTCTGACAGACGAATTTTGCAGGAATCATTCACGTGGCCTTGATGTTTACAATGGCTACAAAAGTAGGCGTAGTTTTATATTCAATTTTTTGAGAGATGATTCTTCCTCTAGGAAAGTTGATATGAATAATATGGGACAGTGGTTTGCTCGCATCCACTTCTAAAAAACCCGTACAACGTTAGGTCTATATAATTCTTTTGTCGCCTTATCTAATTTCAACGAAGTTCCCACACCAAGAGCCAGAGAGAAATGAGCACACTTACTAAACAATTGATGAGGGAGAGGAGGGAATGAGATCCATATAGGGGCTAATTGTTGGGTATGCACTGATACCGCTAATTGGGATGGAGATAGCTTACCCACTTAAAGTGGGAGCTACAATGAGTTGAAGTTTAGCTTATCCGCTTAACGTGGGAGCTACAATGAGTTGAAGTTTAGTTTATCCGCTTAACACGGAGGCTAGATAAAAGAAAAGAAAAACAAACATACAAAAGACAAGAGAATTAACGAGGTTCGGCTATGTACCTACGTCATCGGACAACAATAGTTCTTTTCTTTCTTCTTCCACTAAGAATAGTGAGATTACAGAGTTACAAACTCTCTCTTGGATACACTCAAGAGGATCTCTCTCATACACAAGTATGGAAGACACTTTGGTGAAGAAGCACCCGAGGTACAAGCACCGTCCGGAAGAACACCGTAAGCAAGGAGCACCAACACTTCTAGCACCAAGATCACAAGGGAGGATTAACCCCAAACATCTCCTAAACCATCTCCTTATATAGCCATAAGGGAATGAACCTTCTCCTCCAAGATTCATTCATGCAAGATGAATGAACCTTGGGAACTCCACAAGTCTTTAGACTTTCTCCAAGGTGAATGAACCTTGCGAACTCCACAAGTCTTTAGACTTTCTCCAAGGTGAATGAACCTTGGGAACTCCAATTCTCTCTCCAATTAAGGAGGGACCACCCAACAATTTTCTCCTTCCCGACTTAAGTGGAAGGCTCCGTCATACCAGCTGCACTTCTGCAAAAGATGTGCTTGTCTTTAGGTAGAGATTTAGTCATTATGTCTGAGCCGTTGTCATTGGTATGGATCTTCTCAATCTGAAGTTGCTTGATTCCACCACGTTACGAATCCAATGATATCTCACGTCAATATGCTTTGTCCTTGAGTGAAAACTCGAATTCTTGCTCAAATGGATAGCACTCTGGCTATCACAATAAAGAACATATTCTCGTTGTTCTTGACCCAACTCTTGTAGGAACCTTTTCAACCACAGTAGTTCCTGCATGCTTCTGTCGCTGCGATATATTCTGCTTCTGTAGTCGACAGAGCAACACACTTCTGTAACTTTGACTGCCAAGACACAGCTCCCCCTGAAAGAGTAACTAAATATCCTGAAGTAGATTTTCTGGAGTCAAAATCTCCATCCATATCTGCATCTGTGTACCCAATCAACACAGGCTTGTCATTTCCAAAGCACAATCTCATTTTGGAAGTACCTCTGAGGTATCTCAAAATCCACTTCACCGCTTTCCAATGCTCTTTTCCCGGATTGGATAAGAATCTGCTGACGACACCAACTGCATGTGCCATGTCAGGTCTGGTGCACACCATCATATACATAAGACTGCCAACTGCTGAGGCATATGGCACCGATGCCATCTCTTTTTTTTCTTTGTTGCTTGTAGGACACTGTCTTGAGTTGAGCAAAAATTGATTAGCAAGTGGAGTTGCTACAGGCTTTACCTTGTCCATGTTGAACTTCTTCAACACCTTCTCGATATAGCGCTCTTGTGATAACCACAGCTTCCCATTCTTTCGATCACGGAAGATATGCATACCAAAAATTTGCTTTGCTGGACCTAAGTCCTTCATTGCAAAGGACTTGCTGAGCTCTTTCTTTAACTTTTTGATCTTGTCATTGTCACGACCTACGATCAACATATCATCAACATATAGAAGGAGTATAATCAGTTCACCATCAGAGTGCCTTTTGACAAACACACAATGATCAGAAGTGGTCCTTAGGTATCCTTGCTTGGTCATGAAGAGATCAAACTTCTTATACCATTGGCGTGGTGCCTGTTTCAGTCCATACAGGCTCTTCTTTAGTCGACAGACTAGATCTTCTTTTCCTTTGACTTTGAAACCCTCTGGCTGTTCCATGTAGATTTCTTCTTCAATCTCCCCGTGAAGGAATGTAGTCTTCACATCTAGTTGTTCTACTTCTAGATTTAGACTTGCAGCCAAGCTGAGCACTACTCTGATAGATGTCATCTTCACCATTGGTGAGAAAATCTCTTCATAGTCAATTCCTTGCTTCTGACTAAAACCTTTCACAACTAGCCTCGCCTTGTATCTTGGTTGTGATTTGTTTTCTTCTGTCTTCAGCTTATACACCCATTTGTTCTTGAGTGCCCTTCTTCCTTTTGGTAATTTTACCAAATCATAAGTGTGATTCTTATGCAAGGACTTCATCTCATCTTGCATGGCTTCCAGCCACTCCCCCTTTTTCTCGTGTGTCACGGCTTCTTGATAATTTTTAGGTTCTCCTGCATCTGTTTGCAATACATACTGTTGTGGACTGTAGAGGTTGTTAGGCTTCGGTTGTCTGTTTGATCTTCTCATATGAGGTCCTTCAGGAGCTTGCTCTTCTTGAACATTTTCATGTACAATATCATCATCATGATTGTGCTCGACATGATCATGGATTTCAGCTTCATTGTTCTTCTTAAACAAATACAAAAATACTTTCTGCTACACAATTTAATGTCGCAAAATCTAATGTAGAAAAAATAAAAATACTTTTTGCTTTACAATTTGATGTCGCAAAAGCTAATGTAGACACATTTTTATATTGATTTATCATTATAAATAATAAATAAAAAATCGTATTTGAAACATAGATATAAAATCCTCTTTCAAAAGAAACTTAATAAACATTAAAATTTATATTCAAAGAACTTGAGAATAAATAGCAACAAGTTATCGTACACAACATAATATCCAATATAATTTCTTCATAAAATAGTCCAATAATGCAAACGATTTAACTTCAAGTAACCCATTCAAGGAGATACGTATTGTATTTCACAACCGTTGTATTCCAACTAGACAAATATAATGTAAGCAAAAATACATGAATTCAATGTATTCCCAAAAATAGCCGACAACAATTATCTTTTCATTGCAAACATTACTTTTCCAAAATAATGATAGATCTCATGATATGAACATATTCCCAAAAATTGGCTTTGTTGTCCATGTGATCCTGCAAACAAAAATTAAAAAAATGATTGTAAGTAAAAAAAAAAGTATATGCTAAAAGAATGACAAATATCTATGAAGGCTAAAAAATATATGAACACTTGTACAGTATTTTGTTTCACAAAATAAACTTAGTAAAGTAAATGTGTCGACACAAACATTTGCTAGTGTTAACTCTTGAGCACATTTGCTAGTGTGATAACTTTAGAAATCTTGTTATGAATCCGATACTCATATTGCAACCTCTATAATCTCTCCTATAAGGTGTTATCTATAAGTCTTGTCATGTATGAGTGTGTGCTTAATTTCAACACCATTAGCATCACAAATTTTCATACGGAAAAGTTGGTGTTATTTTCTTAAATGTTTTAATTTATTTGCTTTCATCTCATGTTTTAACACTATTAACATGGTCTATCATGAAACTAAATTTTTTAAAGAAGTGCAAGCGCACATAGAGGGAAAGAGAGAGAGAGATAAGTACCCAAAAGAAGTTGCCTAACCGCCCTCAGTTGATTCCTCCCCACATTCATCCGACGAAAGTAATCCACATCTCAACAACACCTCTTGGAACTTTTCAAGTTTCTGGTTCTGCACCTTAATTTGTTGTTGTTGAATCACAAGCTGTTCATTTTGGGCCTCAAGTTGTTGTTGTTGAGTTTCATTAAGTTCCTTTAGTGATGATAACTCCTTTCTTAGGATAATCACTTCCTCACCATCCCTGGATGTGGTATTAGTATTACAGGGCTTACGGCCCACTCCATATCCTCTCAAATAGCCCGATTTCTTTCCAAGCACTGCTACCGACATTTCTTCTTGTGACATTGGGATTGCATCCGGCTGAGAACACATAGTTCGCAAATTTTCAAGCTCCCCCTGACATTTTTAAGGAACATAAGTAATTAGTTAGATAGTAAAGCAAAACTTAAAAACTTAGTGTTAACCCCCTTTTTTAGTCTTAAGTAACAACCATACAACAAAACATTTGTTAGACTTACGTGTTTCTCCATACACTTATGATCCAACCAATCATCTTTCTTCTTACTCCAATGAGATTCCTTAAAAATCTACAAAGTAAGGTATCTCCGCCTAATTTCATGGAAATAACAGAAATATATATGGAGAAGTAAATAAAATATATAATAAAGTTTAAGTTACAAATTGCAAAAAATGCATCACCTTCATGGACATTGTTGCTGCAAATGACTTTGACCCGCAAGAATGATTCCATGGCAAAGAGGAACGTGCTACCACATTTTGCTCTGATCGTTTCTACAACATGAAACCAAAACAAAGGGTGAACATAAAGTAAAGTAGGGAAACAAAAAGGAAACATAAAGTAAAGTATGGAATAAAGTATTAATCCATTTGAAGCTTTTATATGCAGTATTTCATGTCTTCATAGCCTTGAAATAGTTACTGATGTGCATTTTACAATTTGCACAATTAGTTCTTATAGACAATTGCTCCTACACCGCATCGAATTATGTATTTTTAAAAATCGCAGCTTGCTTCAATGGCTTGTCTCGCCTTATGCCTTTTTGCCTTGGGCTCTAGGTGTTCCTTGCACCATGACATAACTGTTTGCATTGTAGGCAACATTCTAGAAGCAGAGACACTCTTACGGCCTGAACCATCTAGAGTTAGGTTACCTAGGTTCATAATATTCTGGGGTTATAGATCATGTTTGGTTGGTTTCTTGGGGTCAACTATACCTGAAAATAGCTTACGCGTCAAAACCCTCCTTCGAACCAGGTTACCTAGGTTCCTAATATGTATATTTTTTTTTTCAAACAACAATGCCATGTTAACTTATTTCATGAATTCCTTTGGACACCATCACACTGTTTTCTAGCTTCTCTAATTTAGGTCATCCATCAGTAACCGTACTTCTTTCTGTCATAGATAGTCAAACCATTGTCTGTTATCTGTAAATATGATCTTTAATAGGAAACAACAAGATTCCAAATCTGCTTTAAGCTTAAATTAAGTAATATTTAGTTTCACCCATGCAGTTATTCTATTGGGGTACAATATTGTGACATTCTCTTGGGGATGGGTGGCAATCAGATCTTCCTTTATTACGCTTCTGTCATGTATTTAAATTTACAAGCAATTTCATTTTAATATCCTGTTCTTACTACATGGGATGTCCCCAATTTGGCTTGAAATGGGTAATTGGTTGTGGAAGCATTAAATATTTTACTTCGTGTGATATCCACCATTTCTTTGTTGATACAAATAAGTGAGATCAAAACTTGAATAGTTTCACCCATGCAGTTATTCTATTGGGGGTACAATATTGGGACATTCTATTGGGGATGGGTGGCAATCAGATCTCCCTTTATTATACTTGTCATGTATTTAAATTTACAAGGAATTTCATTTAGTATCCTGTTCTTACTACATGGGATGTCCCCAATTTGGCTTGAAATGGGATGTCCCCTATACCTCGGCCAAAACTAAATATATTATCAGATTCACTTAGAGTGGTTATGATTGCTAATTTCCGGCTATAATAGGTGGCTGATACACAGCTAAAAGTAAGTAGAAGGTTAGTCTTTTCAAAATAATCACTTGTTAAGAACATCATAAAGCCTTTTGATACTGCTATAGTGGGCATTGTATGTTTTTCTTTGTTTAGTACTAGAAGCCTAGAAGGATTGCTAGATAAGTACTAGTACATAAATCAGGTTACAGCAGGGAGTTTTTATTTTGTTTACCAATTGTTAATCTTGTACCTATTGTATGGTACAAGAGTGTCTTTAACCAGCCCTTGTGGCGGGAAACTGTTATTAATGACAACTACTTTGGAGAGTACTGAATTGACAGTCGATATGCAAATAAAAATCTTGATTGTCATAAGCTAGCACATCCTGGCTTTAGAATATTTGACACTAATGACTAATTCTTAACTTACAATGCTACAATATAATTTAGATCCTATTTTTTGAAGATGTTGTTGATCTGTGTTCTTATTGATGCTACCGCGTCAATATCTGCAATTCTGCATTGATGGAAGAGCCATGGGACTTAGTTTTGCTAACTGATCCATTCGGATATTTTCTGATACATTAGGCATTATATGAATAGTATTGACTTGTATCATTGTATCAGCTAGCCAGAGCTGGGAAGGTTTTTGCATTTTCACCAAACATGCCACTGAAAATACTGGGGTTTTAAATTTTGGCTGGTTTTGGTGCCGACTTAGGCTGGCCAAGTCACCACCTAACATGCAGGAAATGTTTTTGTTTGCCCAAATCTTGTGAATAATTATAATTAAAATGTTTTGGACCCTAATTGTCTTTTCATCTATTTTCTTGAACAATGATGATCAACTGTGTTGCTGTATACTGATATTGTTCTTATTTCTGCAGCTGCGAGAGTTGTGTCTGAGCTAAACAGAAAGTCGGTCTTTAATCATAACATTTGGATTGTACCAGAGAAAAAACATGTATATATTAAAAAAATTGCCTATGAACAATAAAAAAGTCACAAAAGTAGGAATAAAGTAATCGAGCATCATATACCTTAAATTTGGCATTTGTTGTCCAAACCCGATCAATCATGTACTCCCAATCCTCTTATGAAACGCCTTTATATGAGTTGCTTCTGGGGTTTATGCCATCCTTTAACAACTTCTTATAATGTGCATGCATGCGACTCCTCCAATCTTTGTATCTCAGCTGGCATATTTTCGTAATAGTCTGCCTTACGACTTCATCCTCATCATAATTTTTGATCTCAAATTTATCCTGCAAACATATACTCAATAATACAGATTATTAATAAACGATATATGGAAATAAACCATATTATATGAAATAGTAAATAGATCCACCAATACCCGAACTCTTTGAATAATTGACTTCTTTAGGGTGTCATCAATGTCATCCCAATACATAACGTCCTGAAGTGGTGCAGCAGCCCGAACTTCAACGCCAATCTGGTTTGCAAGAGGAGTAGCATTATCCCCAACTGGAGCCCTTTCCCGAGCGGGGATTGACACTTGAAGCTTGCCGGTTTTTTGTACCATTTTCTCTACAGCTTTACCACGTGTCTTACCCTGTATATTTTTCTTCGGTGAACCTGTACATCAAAAAGAAAAGAAAATAGCCTTAAGCTAGACAACAGATAGACCAGATTTCTTTTTCAGACTTCATTAAAATCAAATATGATTATATCCATTAGATTACCTGAACCACTAGCTAGTGACTCTATAGGACTAGGCACATGCATTTGAAGGTTATTGGGCCCCTCAGCAGTGGTATCTTCAGGTGTCGAAACAAGACGTGATGATTTACGAATGGGACCATTGTATACGACCTAAACATACAAAATACATAGATATTAAGGCATTATTAGCAACATAATTCAAACACAACATATCTCGAGGTTCATATATTATATATTACCTTTTTCATTTGTTGATTAGAAGGCACATTGTTATCATCATCACTGCTGGATGAACTAAGCAAATCATTACACTGGCCCGGTCGATTCTCATCACCATCTCTCTCACTCACATTTCTTTTGCTATTCTTACCAAAACTTGTTTGGGTGACCATCTCAAATGGAGTTAATAAATTTGAGGCGCGAAGCAAACCCAAAGCATCTAATTTCCTTTGGTTACTAGCAATATTTTCATTTCTTTGCTTCTCATATGCTGACGTTATCTTGGCTGCTTGTCCGGGTCTTAAATATACTTTGCTCTTTGATTTTTCCATCTATGACAATACAAAAATAAATGAATTCTACAATATAATTCTAATTTTTATTGTATGCATAATGTGTGAAGTTGGAGGGAAATACTCGTGAGTAGAGCAATATAGGCTGCCACACTTTACAATGAAACCTAGTAAAACACAGGGAAATACTCGTGACTGCTTTTTTTGCACAATCTTACCTTGGCAAGCAAAGTCTTTCCTGTCCCAGGAGCACCAGTCAAAAGAATTTCTTGCAAACCAAAATTCAGTAAGCTCACAATTGATAGAACATAAAATTTTGGTGAAAAATGTTGAAGAATTTGAAAATATCAAAGCCAAAATGGATGAATGGTACAGCATCTAATAATTCCAGACAACAATAATGAAGTTACACTTGAAGAATAATGGAGTGCAAAGACAAGGTTCTGATGCATGCAAATGCATGGATAATAGCCAAAATGGATGAATGGTACAGCATCTAATAATTCCAGACAACAATAATTCCATACAACAATAATGAAGTTACACTTGCTAATAGGGATTACTTAATCTAGTGCATAAATAGCATACCAGCATGCAACCCCCTTTAGATTGAAACCCCATTCACCCTCTCAACTGCCTATGGAACTATTATAACTGTATGCATAATAATAAAAGACCGTATGAGCAACACAGCAAAACATATAAATACTCGTGACTGCTTTTTTTGCACAATCTTACCTTGGCAAGGAAAGATCATAGAAAGGACTTCAAGGCACTAGATTCTAGCTATAGAAGTTTTAGAAGTTGGCCCAGCTTTGAGCTCTTTATGCTTGTCATAGATGAAATAGCTTTGATGTTTGGGATGAGCCATAAAGTAAATTTTAATCATGCAACTCGTTGTTGGAATATACATTTTAAAAAGATTCAAAAGATACCCGTGAGAATCAACTTCGATATGAATTCAACAAAAATGCTCAACATAATAATATATTCAAGAGATAAGCTTGAACCACTGTTAGCATTGTCATATGAACGTATAGCATATAACAATATGGAGATTTGTTAATGAAGACCAGAGCTAAACAAGTGTGTGATTTGATGAAGGGATGCCTAATTGTTGCAAGCTCGTGGATTACCACATGCCTTTGAGGGTATTTATACATAAACAATAGATAAAGTCAACTTAGGGAATAGTGTATCTTTGGTAAAAGATTGGATTATAAAGATGGAAAAGGTGCAACAAATAAACTGGGATAAAACCAGAAAGAAGCGTAAAGGAATCTTACTAGATGCACCATTTGGACATTATGGGATGGAGAAAGGAGTAAGATGACAGACAGTCTTTTCAGCAAACAAATACAAATCCTATTAAGGAGTGTAGCCAATTGTCATAATAACAATATTGGATAAATTCAATGTAATCAAGTTATCAAATAAAACCAATATGGAAAAAGTATCAATCAGACAGCCAACTAGCAGGGGACGAATAGCTTTTGCCTTAGTTCCTCGACATATCATATCCTACATTCAACTATAAGGATATCAACGAGTAACACTAGAGCTACTCTTCTGCATTTTGTAACATCGTATAACATCAGCTGAAGAAAAACATGAATCCTTGTGATAAATAAGAGTTATTATTTACTAGTATGTTTCAATATTTCTCAGATAAACTAACAAAAAAGAAACATCGTAGATACGCCTACTTTTGTGAAGCAATCAATTCTCAGATAAACTAACAAAAGAGAAACATTTCTCAGTTTTCCTATTTACCAACTGATACCAAACATTTACTGAATCGCCTCTACCGACTCTACCTAAAACAACCACATATAAGTTCAGAATATAGTTTAAGATGCCAATGCATTCCCAAATTAAAATTGCCCATTCTCATTTTGCATCATAACTTGGATTTTTCCTAAAAGATATAACTCTGCTTCAATTTTCCAGAGTTATATCACTGAAAACTTACGTTGCACCACCAAATTGCCTAGGACAGATCACAAGTCCTAACCGCAGACCCTGTATCAAACTATCTCGACCCTTGGGAGCACAAAGGCCTCATAGATGAAAAAAATGAAAAAAAATAGTTTTCCTATCTACCAACTAATACCAAACATTTACCGAATCGTCTCTACCTACTCACCTGAAAGTGCACTTGATCAGTTAAAATACAGTAACTCAAATAGTAACTCAAACTAAGAACTTGCAATATGGCTATCACACGTGGAAAACTGTAATTTCCATCAACTTTTCTTTTCAGTGTATTATTTTCTGTTATGATTCGGTATCAAAAAAAATCAATGTCAGATTCAATATCAGGTTCTGAAAATAATTAGCTATTAAAACTGTTAATGATACCATGATTACATCTCCATAGTTCTAAAATACACAATGTTTATATTCAAAACTCAACATAAAACTAGATATCAAATTCAATATCAGGGTCAATATCTGAATCATAAAGTATGTGTCTGTCATCCTCATCATCCTCTCTAATATGGGACATTGTTTCATCCTCATTATTGTCGATATGCAAAGCCATATCACTTGGAATAATCTCTGGATCAACGCCATCCCTATTATATTAAACATTAGTATCTTCAATGATAAGTAGAATAATTCCAGTGCTTTTGTCTTTTTGGAATGCATCGGTAGGATCTGAAACTTCTATTGAGTCTTCATCATCGAACTCTGGTACATCCCATGTAACCCGATGTCGAACCCGTTGCACGACTTGCCAATTTTCTCCTAATCGTGTATCATTGACGTAGAATACTTGTTGCACCTGACTTGGTAGGACAAATGGATCGTCAGAATACCATCGGCGCCTGACATCAATGCTAAGGCAATGTGCATCTTTATTTAGTGTTCGACTTCCGCTCATGTTGAACCATTCACACTGGAACAAAACAACTTTATGGCCATACATGTATGTCAGCTCCCAAACTTTGCATAAATATCCATAAAAGTCTATGGTTTTTCCTTTATGAGCTCCTTCAGAGACTAAACTGCTATTCTGACTCTTACGCGATTGTCACGGTCCCTTGTATAAATCGGACGCCATCACAAATGCAACCTGAATAAAGAGTTACTATCACATTTGGACCATTTGCCAACGCCCACATTTCATCAGTTGCTTTTGGTGACTTTTGTGTTCGCAGTTGATTCATCTACATATAAAACATACAAAGGCATATTAAGATAATATTAGTTAAATAGTATCTAAATATATGTTATACATCTTACATGTTTTTTGAACCATTTTGGAAATTTTTGTCGTTGTATTTGAGTTATATCACCTTCACTTGAATTTTCTAATAGCTTCTTGTGTTCCCTACTTGAAGAAATTAAACTCATAAGTACCAAAAAATCAATAATCAAAAGGTTTTAAGAAATGAATGCATGTAAAGATGTTGAATAACATACTCTAGGTATGGCTCAATCTCGTCGGTGTTGTAAAGCACAAACCACTTAGCAATTTCGTATTCCTTCTCTGAGATATCAGGAGCCCTTGTTAATCGTCCAAAAGGACGAACATTTTGCGTGAATATTGTTAACCCAGGTCCGTGCTCACCACCATCATCATTTCGTTCTTCTTGATTAAATACTGTTTCGACATTGCTCAAGTACATTGAACAAAAAGTCAAGCTCTCTTTGACAATATAAGCCTCAGCAATTGAACCTTCTGGCCGAGCTCGATTGGGTTACATACAACTTAAGCGTTCCAAGAAACCTTCAAGAAAATACCAATTAAAATAATAAAAACATGTTCAACTTAAAATTTGTATTAAGATGGTACAAATTACCTTTCAATTGGGTACATCCAACGATATTGTACTGGCCCCGCAAGGATGGCTTCATGTGGCAAATGAACAGCCAAATACACCATCACGTCGAAAAAAGCTGGAGGAAAAATCTTCTCTAACTTGCAAAGTATTAGAACAATGCGTTCTTCTAACTTCACTAAGTCATTTTGCACCAACGTCTTAGAGCATAACTCCTAAAAGAAATTCCCCAACTCGAACATTACAGTACATACATCCTTGTTAAGGTAGCTACGCATCCCGATTGGAAGAATTCGTTGTAGAAGGATATGACAATCATGGCTTTTTAAGGTTGAAAGCTTTCCATTTTTTGTGGTCACACACCTTGATATGTTTGCAGCATATCCATCAGGATATTTGATTGACTTTAAAAAATCAATAAAACCCTCTCGCTTCTTTGGCGTCAATGTGTAAATCGCTGGGGGCTTGATCAAGGATCCATCGAGAGACCTTTGTATGTGCAGTTCTTTCCTTATGCCCATGTCCTCCAAATCAAAACGAGCTTTTGTTGTATCTTTGTTCTTCCCATCTATGTTCAACAACGTTCCAAGCAAATTGTCACATATGTTCTTCTCTATGTGCATGACATCAAGGTTGTGTCGAAGCTTTTGTTTCCTCTAATATGGAAGCTCAAATAGGATGCTTTTCTTTGTCCAATTCAATTCTGCTTGGTCACGAGGTCTCTTTTGTTCTTATGGTTCTTCCCAAACTCGACATATGATAAGCAATCCAACTGATTTAGTATCTTTTCCATTGGTATCTCCAAGGATTTTATTTGGTGCTCAACCTTACCATTAAAGGCCTTACTCCTTCGCCAAATATGATTCTTAGGTAGGTAACATCGATGCCCCAAGTAACTAATTTTATTTCTCAAACCTTGAGATGATGCATTCTCATTGCATGTGGGACAAGCCAAATAACCCTTTGTACTCCACCCAGACAAGTTACCATAAGCAGAAAGTCATTTATTGTCCACATTACAGCTGCATGCATTCGGAAAGTCTGTTCCCTAGATGCATCATAAGTGAGTACACCATTTTCCCATAAATTGTTTAGCTCGTCAATCAATGGTCGCATGTAAACATCAATATCTCTTCCAGGTGCTTGTGGACCAGGAATAAGTAAAGACATCATGAAAAATAGATCCTTCATGCACTTCCAGGGTGGTAAGTTATATGGCATGACTATTACAGGCCACAAACTGTAAGATGTACTCATGTTTCCGAAAGGGTTAAACCCATCGGTTGCCATTCCTAGCCGTACATTTCGAGATTCTCGAGCAAAATCAGGAAAATTGCTATCAAACTCCTTCCACTCGGCATTGTCGGCTGGATGCCTTAGTACCCAATCATTCATGCGCTTCTCACTATGCCATCTCATGTCTGTAGCTGTCTTCCTCGACATATACAATCGACGCAACCTTGGTGTCAATGGAAAGTAATACAAGATCTTGTGGGGGATCTTTTTTCCATTACCATCATTTAGCTTGTATCTAGACTCCGCAGACTGGACATTTTCTAAGGCCGCATTCTCCTTCCAAAAGAGTGCACAATCATGTTGACATGCATGAATTGCCTCGTACCCAAGCCCAAGTCACGTAAGAACTTCTTAGCTTCATAAATGGACTTTGGAACCAAATTTCCTTCGGGTAGAAGGTCTAATAATATTCCCATAAGCATGTCAAATGATTTATTGCTCCACTTGTTCATTACCTTCACATGAAGCAACGTAATCACAAACTTCAACAAAGTATAATTCTTACATCCTGGGTACACCTCACGTTGTGCAGCCTCCAAGTTGTGCAGCCTCCAACAATTTATCAATGTTATGTAGATCCTCCCTCTGAGTGGTATCACCCTCCATTCATGGCCCATATAAGTCCCGTACAATAGTCTTGTACTAATTCAGCAAATTCGTCTTGATCGCCTTCTTCCTCTGACATTTCAATATCACCTTCATTGTTTGATACTTGATTTTGATATTCGGTAACAAGTTCTCCATGGTACACCAAATTCTTATAAGATAACATCATTCCATGTCGAACTAAATGATTCTTCACAACTTCCTCGGTATGCCACTCGAGGTTCATGCATTCATTACATGGATATCGAATCCTACCATTCTTGCATACTTTCTGCATTGCAAATTCAACAAAAGAGTTCACCCCATCAATATAGGGCTGACTTATTCTCTTTCTAAGTGTCATCCAACTCTTGTCCATATCTACAAGAAAACATGAATCAGAAAAGAAAATATATAATTATTCTCTACATGTCCTCTACTTTGATTTTTTCGGTTAGATACAATTGGAATTTATTAACTTGTGACCATATAGCTCCTTGAATTTGGAAAAAAGAGGTTGTTCACTCTCAAAATAGTATTTTACCCCCTTTTTTAATTGACGCTACACCTTGGAGCTATAAGTTGTCTCGATGTCTTGTTTCCGGTTCCATTCCTACGCAAGAGAATAATATTTGCCACTGAAAAACGATATGTCATATATAACTTACTGAATATAATTTAGTAAAACTTCCTTGTTTTGCTAGTTGGTGTAAACTGTAAACGGCTTGTGTATGTATGTGTAATAATATTTTTAGGTTGTACATGGGTGGAGTTAGATCGTAATCAGTGGCGGAGCTAGCATTAAAAATTAGGGGGGACAAATTTGAGCAACACGAGGACCTAAATATCTATAGTTTTCCAATACAATTATAGCACCAAATCTTTCAAATTTGATAGGGACAAAAGTACAACAGATATCGAAGACAGATAAACAAAATAATTCACACAATGAAATCAAATTAAGTACTAATATGGATGAAAGAAATAATGTTTTGCAGAAATTCAAGATTTATAAAGCTTACCTAATTGTTTCAAAATGAAGCTTTTCCTCGGCACTTCCCTAAGGAGTCTCAGCAACCTGGAAAAGAATTTCAAGTAACCCAGGTCAAGAAAGCAAGCAAAAGCAAATCTAGAAGCATTTTAATCGAAAAGAATTTCAAGTACAAATAGAATAGTAAGCATTAAGTTGTGGGTCATTCATAGTTTGCTCAAATTAGCACCACTGCATGCTCCTTCATCAAATCAAATAGAATAAACTCTCTAAGAGGACTCAGTTGCTGAAAAAGATGAAATTAGAATTTTCCAATCAATGGCCATCATGTAAATATCAGAAAGCTACTTGGCCTACTTCTATGTAGCTGAGTAAACTCCTGCACTTGCTAAAAATGTGGCTATTAAGTAGAAATATAATTTAAAGGGTTACTATAAACTTTCTCTCCATATACTTCACTCAAATTGGGTATTGGTTGAAATCAAAGTGGGTTTCTTCCTCCACATAAGAAGCCAATTAGGGTTAACTGAAGTCCCTTCCTAGTTGTCTTCTGCTGCAAACCAATAATGGAAGAGGTAAGGGTACTTCCGTCTCTTCTGCCTCTACGTAGGGCAAACAAAAAGGCCTCAAGTGATTAGATACAACAAATAAGGTTATCTAAAATACAATATAAACCTAGTTAGGATTGTTGCTTTTATAAATAATCTATATTATAATGCTTCAAACATTGTTACCATTGATCAAAGCATGTTTTACAGAGCTAGCTGTACAACATATCAGTCAACCAAAACTTGTTCAATAACATTAACTTCTGTAAATACTAAGGCTCATTCCATTGAAAGAACATATGGATGGCTTCTGGTGAATCAAATTAGAATTGTCAGTTCAAAGTAGTCCTTGAATTAGACAAGTTCCCCAATCTTGGAAGATATTTTTTTTGGTACAAGCCTTGAAGAGTTCCTAAATTCTTAAATTCTAAAACAGTTTCCCAAAATCTTCAGAAAACCCTATTTTCCTCAATGAAGAACGGGAAGCTTACTCCAGATTATAAAAAACAAAAAACAAAACTGTGTGGATGTTCACCCTCCAACATATTATGTTATTGATCTTGCAAGAATTCCAAATTCTAAATTATATTTTGTGTATATTGCAATCTTATCTACATGTTGTGACAAAAGTATAGTTTGAAGTATCAGCCTATACCAATATGATGTGGGCAACACCCATACAATTTTGGCATGTCCAAGTCTGATATCGAATGCTACTAATACTAACTGATATTGATGTTGGGGTCTCTTTCCCACTCAATTCGACGGAAAAATTGAACAAAAAAGATAAAGAGAAGAAGCTACTAATACTAACTACTAATTTTGGCATGTCCAAGTCTGATACCGAATGCTACTAATACCTTCGAATCAGACTTACACGGGAGCCAAATATTTGTGCGGTCCTTCGACTCAGTCCCTACTAGAATATATAAAAAAAATTACAGAACTCAGCTGAATAACCATGTGGGTTTCTCTCTTTATATCGACACGGACACAGATACTTAAAGATAAAATAAATTTACAAAAAATAAAAAGAAAAATAAAACCAAAAATCATACCATTGAGATATACATAAATCTGAAATGAAACCCTAATCTATCAACTAACATGATATCTAAATCAAACCCTAACAAAATTGTTTGAGAGAGAAAAACCCTAACAAAATCAAACCTAACAAATTGAAGTAGAGACAATCATTTCACAATGGTATATGATAAAATAAATGTCAATCATATTCTCAAGTCTAAGAAAATTAACCTACAAAAAAAATTAGGGAAGAAGCTCACCAGAGTGCGCGCAAGAGGAAAACCCTAGGAGCGCTGCGGGAGAGAGAACCCTAGGAGCGCGCAAGAGGGAAACCCTAGGAGCGTCGCGGGAGAGAGAACCCCCAGGAGCGCCGCGGGAGAGAGAAACCAGGGAGCCTAGCGGAGTGTTTGGTTTCTTTTAGAGTTTTTTTTTATAGTTGTTATTAGGTTATGGTTTAAGTAAAAAATTATATAAGTATATTTCCCTACATAGTTATATGTCGCCAAACAGAACTTAGCTTTCTGTGACAAGTTGATGTGTGTCGCTGAACAATTGCTAACTTTCTGCGACAGGTAGATGTTGTCGCTGAACATATGTTATCTTTCTGCAACATGTGTATGTCGCAATATGTAGAAATTTTTTGGCGGGTCTAACTTTTGGTTTCCCTCCCATCAATTTTGGCTAGATTCTGCAACATACTAATATGGATGTCGCCAAAACACGTAAAAAAATAGCTTTTGGGGACATAATAGGTCCTATGTTGCTAAAACATGTCGCTAAAAATGTAATTTCTTGTAGTGATTATTATGGATGCTTGTGCTCTTAATCCGGATATAATAACATACATGTATATGTAGTGTGTATTACTTTCATTCATAAAAGACTGAGATTCATAATGAGTTAATAACTCTATGGATTGGGTAATAGAATTATGTGTATGATGGGCTATTGATTATAAAATGAATCCATGTCCCAATCAATCGGGTTGATGATGTCATCTTAAGGAACTCATAAGGATTGTCATGTAAACCCTGCAGGTTGTAAAACTCCTAAATTTCTACTATATTTTTTATTTAAAATTGGTATGGATTTATTTTTTTAAACTGTATTTGTATGTCACATAGTCGTATTGTACGTTGTACACGAAATTCATTTTCGTAATTGCTCGACGAGTGCGAATATGTGCGAGCGTACCTATTTTAGAAAAACATTTACTTATTTTTATAGTTTCAAAATAATATATGTAATAATTATTTAGCTATCATACCAACATTTCCAAGTCCGTTATTTTATTTATTTTATTTATCAAAAGTCTTTCGTAAAAACAGTTTTAATAATAAAATTTTTCGTGCATACATGTAAATTTCATAAATATTTTATTAAGTTTGTTTGTAAATAATAATATATTTTCAAAATTATTATTTTAGTATTTTTTTGAAAATATATTTGAAATTATTGCGGCAAATTAAATCTTTAATTATATTTTGGATTTAATTTAAATAGTTTAAATTTAAAGATAGTATTTTTAATTTGAGTTTAGATTAGTTAGATTTAAATTGGATTTGGATTTTTTTATTATTGAATCGATTTAAATTAATTTAAATTAATAGATTGAATCATCTAATTGGGTTTGAATATTCCTAATCCTTATCCAACTAGGAATTCTCACATCCTATAAAAAGGCAGGTACTCCTCCATAAATTTTTTTATCATTCACAAATTCTCCACAAATATTTTTCCAACCCTAATCCCGTGCATCGTGTCCGTGTCGCCTTTTCATCCACTATAAGTTTTAATACATATACAATTATTTCCGACACCGTGTCCGACAAACCCGGACACACCTTTCCGTCACCACGCCATCTTGGCCAGTGGCCGTCATCACCATTGTCCGCAACAACCACCTTTTCCACTGTACGTGACCTCTACCACCGCCGTAGTCCCATCACCCCGGCCAGCGCCGCGACCACTGCCCAGCCTTCCCCTGTCCGCTCATCCATTGCCACCACCACAGAACCATCGGCCCAACCCGAGCTCCGCCAACACCATCCATCTCCACCGGCCACCCTTGCCGTAACCACCAGCAACCCACTGCCAACACCTCCGTCTACATACCACCAGGCTATCCCCTGTCCGACCAGATCAACCACCACCCAAATCCCCATTCGCCCCGACCACTGTGGCCACCATCGCGACACGCTACCTCCACCACCATACAAACAACCGCCATCGACAAAAGCTCCAAAAGAAACACAAGCCACCACGGCCACCCGGTCATTGTCGGTCACCCGTCCCATCATCAACCCGATCACCATCAACACCATCATCGTAACCCCTCAACCAAGACCACCATGCAACTCCGACAAACAGCCTCCATCACCATCATCACCCAAAAGAAACCAAAGGCGTAGAAAAAAAATCCTACCTCTGCAACCGGTGCTGCGAACCCTCCGAATCTCGTCGGCGCTCGTCAACGGACCACTCCTTTGCCTAGATCTGGCCGCCCTCCCGCACGGAGAGCCGGCCACACAACCGTGCCCTCGTCGTGGTTACGTACGACTCCGCCGCCGTGGCCGCGCGCCACGGAAGCTCTATCGCACCTCTCCGCGAGCTGGCCGCCGCCCACGTCAAGCCGTCGACCACCCCTTCTCCTTCAGCGCCTCCACCGCCTCGCTGTCGCCATCCCCCGAGCCAAGTAGTTGTCCTTCGCCCCGCGTCCGATGACGCCGACAGCCGCCGCGACCAATCGCCCTTGCCGACCTGAGCCTTTTCTCTCTCCGCCCATCGAATCCGTCCGCCTATCCTCCGCTCCTCCGCGAGGCCGCCGTCGTGCCAGCGTCGAGCGAGCACCACTGCCGGAAACCCTCCGCCCCGCCAGCGCCTCGCACTCCTCCGCCCCTTCCGGTGCAGCGCCCCACCGCCGGTAGATCAGCCGCCCGACGATCAAACCCTCTTCCTCCCTAGCCTTCCGCTCTCCTCTCCGTCAAGTTCTCCTCCCTTCATCTCTCTCTCTCTCTCATTCACCCCCCAAGTCTCACTGTCCGCTCTCTCCCTCCTTTCTCTTTTCTTATTCGAAGAACAACAGGTACTTGTGTTTTTTTATTCTTTGTTTCTTGCTTTGTGTTTGGTTTAGTTTTTAATTGTTTCTTCTCTTTTAGTAATTATTATGATTATTATTATTATTATTATTATATTATTATTCTATTATGTTATTTCTGATTTACAGTATAAGTATTTTATAGCAATAGTTATTTTTACTGTACATTGTATGTACATATGTACACTATGTATTATTATTGTCATTATTATTAATATATTATATATATATTTTTTTTATTATTAACTAAGAAATATGGTTAATTTAGTTATTATTAGAAATTGTTTTTTAGGTATAATAAGCTTTCAAATTTCTTCTAAAATATATACACAATTATACAAATATTTATTTGGCTTGACCTTTATTTTTAAAATATAGTTTTAGAACCCTAGAAATTTTTTTGAGATTTGTAATATTTATTTAGAAATTTTTGATCCGCAATCCAATGATGTTTTTTTGCTCAAATTAGGTTGCCTTAAATAATTTTTTTGTATTTATCTAAAACTATGTTTGAAAATATAGATTTAGCTAAATATTATTTAACGAAGCTTAGAGTTCAGCCCAAAATGATTTTGATTTCTCAATGTATTATTCCTAAAAGTTATTTTACTAATAAAACCTAGTTTCTAAATATTGTAGATATATTTTCTAAAATTATATATATTATTTCGAGTTACTTTAATTATCCTTCTGTCTGAGACCCATCCCATCCTTCCTATTCCCTCGCCAATTCAAGCCTATCTTATGTCCATCCTAGCTAACTTGACCGTCCTGGACCCAATAGAACTGTCCGTGCCACCATCAGAGGTCACCTTGCATAGTTGTTGCACCGAAGTCGCAGTTTGTGCCACCTTGATCATTGCAGTACACCAGGTGCCTTACCAGGCAAGATACCTTGCCATTTGTTGTTTTATTTTTTAGCTCATATTTTATGTATTATTTATTATTTTCTTTATTCAAAATAAACTGTGATACATGGCATAACCTGTTAGAACTTACTGTTCATTTATATTTCCTGCTATGTATATTTTTCTTACACATTAAACCTAGATTTAAGGGACCACCTTTGTGTGTTGCATTTATGGCCTTGACACGTTGTACCACGAAGTTGTGTGTCGCATGTAGAATACGGACGTGCATGATTGGCTGGACACCAGTACGTACAAGTCGTGCGATAGGAATAACCGCTAATAGAAGTTGCATGCTAGTTTGACTTAGCGGGTATAGAGGTTTTCTGTTGGGATACAACATAGTAGGCATTGGGTGGGGAGGACAATTCCATAGCGTATGGGCTTCGATGCACTTTTTTGTGACCCGGAAGCTCCGCTGGAGATACGGGGTTGATGACCCATGATTACTGACGGCCACTGACGTTCTGTGGAACGTCATGCTCTTATTGATGGGGCCTCTGCTGCCCTAAGGGGGGACCATGTCGATCATATTTAGCCAGGGCCTATGCGTAGGAAGGATTGTTCTTAACTGCATTTCACTTAGACTGGTTGGGTACCTTATCCGTTAGGTACAAGTACTTTTGGTTTGGGTACTTGTATCTGACCATGGCTTGGAACAATAACTTGTCGCGGATTAGTTCGTCATATCTTGTCCTTGTTTGGTTGTAGGTGTGACTTACTACTTCGATGAGAAGGTATTGAACCTTGTTGGGGTCCGGATACCATATTGGATTCATAGCATGGGAAGATACGTTACCGTTAATTAGTTTACCATCTCCTGTCCTTCTTTGGTTGGGGGGATGGTAAGCTAGTTCAATAGGTGTGTATTGGACCATGTTATAATTCAATTGACTTATTTATTTGAGCAATATTTATTCAGTTTATATGGCATGATATTAGTGTCTTTTCACGTCCCTCTGAGGACCTGGTTATCTCGTCAGGTGTGTGCTCTTGTCTTTCGCAGGTGCTCTAGCTCTAGCCGTGACCATCTCCATTTCTTCGATGATGATTGCGCTTGGATCGTCTTCGCTTCGCTCGCCAAATTTATTTCTTTTTTCATGTATTTTTCCTTTACTTGTTGGTAGTAGATTTGTCTCCGCCCAAAATATTGTATCAAGACAATTCATTATCTTTATATGATATCTTTTATTCATTTATTTTGTGTGGATGTGATTAGTTATGGTTCTACTGTATTTTACAGCTTATGTATTCATACGAGGTTTCCATATATGGAATATACTTCGTATGAGTACAGCTGGCATATCTACGTTCCTAGTCCTACGTATTTTAGGACTGGGGCGTTACATGTATTTGTGGTGGCCCATGCAGGTCAAGATAAATTGTTTGGTTACTTTACCGTACCAAGCAAGCCTGCGAATATGATTAGAAGTTTAGGATCTCATCCACATACTTGACCTCTTTCCTCGATTCCATATTCGAACTACCGTTCGACTCATCGATTGCATCTTGTTTGATTCCTCATATCATTATTCTTATCTTTCTTTCGTGTTTGCTAGAGATTGACCCTACTAGTTAGATGTCCCAAACACCCTTAACTTAATTCTTTAAGTTGGGTAGAATACCCCACGACCTGACACCCCTTGACCATTAAGGGAATACAATATTATTATCTAGACCATATAGACTAGAGGAATTTAACCCATTTGGTCAACCAAACCTTGGTCAATAAAACTGAAGAATGATAGTATAGGAATAAACAAGACTTAGATTCTTATGACTCTTAGACTATTCATATTTGTTCTTTATTTCAATCTTAATATCGTGCCTATATTTTTACTATCTAGACTAATGATGCTAATATAGCCTAGTTTTTGTAAGCTCAATTCTTTATCAAGCTTGTTCATGACGTATGTTATTGGAGGCCTCCACTAACGTATTGTCTACTCAGAACCGGTGCATGATGGTCTGATCAACCTATTGTACTTTGGTTCGCTTATATCTATCATTCTACGTGGATGGGGACGTAGCTAAACTTGTCCTTTAGAATTCCATCAACGACTGCCTTGACAATTCCTTTGAAATTATTCGGTCGTCTTTGAACCACGTACTCGTATTCGATAATATCATCTTTAAACTCTTTATTGCGTTCGCCTTCACCTATTTTAGAAGGACAAAGGCACTTGTACTTGAACTCCCTCTAGCCTTTCTATCGATTATGACCATTATCACGCGATGTTGCTATATCTTCATCGTAAGCTACTTGTCCTTTTCTCGGCCCTATTATGACTTTCTAATCGTTTAATTTAGGAGTAAATCAAATTTGTCCTCTTAATCGTGCTCTCAACTTACTCCCAAGAAATCTTATCTTCTAGGTCTCTAATTTATTTCTCATGATACCATACAATTCCTTATTACAGGTTATCTTGATTAAACTTTAACCCTTGATCATTTTCACTCTTGTACTAATTAGCCATATCCACGATTATTTTTGTTTTTTCTAAAACACGATTTTCTAATGCATCTTTTGTTGAAACGTTGTGAATTGATTTTTTCATTGCTACCCCTTTGTGCCTTCTCACCCCCTACTACTTCTTAATTTCGAGGACGAAATTCTTTTAAGTTGGGTAGGATGTAAAACCCATAAATTTCTACTATATTTTTATTTAAAATTGGTACGGATTTATTTTTTAAACTGTATTTGTACGTCACATAGTCGTATTGTACGTCGCATACGAAATTCGTTTTTCGTAATTACTCGACGAGTGCGAATATGTGCGAGCGTACCTATTTTTAGAAAACATTTATTCTATTTTTATAGTTTCAAATAATATATGTAATAATTATTTTAGCTATCATACCAACATTTCCAAGTCGATTATTTTATTTATCAAAAGTCTTTCGTAAAAACAGTTATTAATAATAATAATATTCTTTGTGCATACATATATATTTCATAAATATTTTATTAAGTTTATTTGTAAATAATAATGTATTTTTGAAATTATTATTTTAGTATTTTTTGAAAATATATTTTGAAATTATTGCGGCAAATTAAATCTTTGATTAGATTTTTGGATTTAATTTAAATAGTTTAAATTTAAAGATAGTATTTTTAATTTGAGTTTAGATTAGTTAGATTTAAATTGGAATTGGATTTGGATTATTTTTTTATTATTGAATCAATTTAAATTAATTTAAATTAATAGATTGAATCATCTAATTGGGTTTGAATATTCCTAATCCTTATCCAACAGAGAATTTCCACATCCTATAAAAAGGCAGGTACTCCTCCATAAATTTTTTTATCATTCACAAATTCTCTACAAATATTTTTCCAACCCTAATTCCGTGCATCGTGTCCGTGTCTCCTTTCCATCCACTATAAGTTTTAATACATATACAATTGTTTCCGACACTGTGTCCGACAAACCCGGACACATCTTTCCGCCACCACGTCATCCCGGCCAGTGGCCGTCATCACCATTGTCCGCAGCAACCACCTTTCCTACTGTACGCGACCCCTACCACCGCCGTAGCCCCATCACCCCGGCCACCGCCGCGGCCACTACCCAGCCTTCCCCTATCCGCTCGTCCATTGCCACCACCACAGAACCATCGGCCCAACCCGAGCTCCGCCAACACCAACCACTCCACCGGCCACCCTTGCCGTAACCACCAGCAACCCACCGCCAACCTCCGTCTACATATCACCAAGCTATCCCCTGTCCGACCAGATCAACCACTAACCAAAATCCCCATTCGCCCCGACCACTGCGGCCACTATCGCGGCACGTTACCTCCACCACCATACAAACAACTGCCATCGACAAAAGCCCCAAAAGAAACACAAGCCACCACTGCCACCCGGTCAATGTCGGCCACCCGCCCCATCATCAACCCAGATCACCATCACCACCATCATCGTAACCCCTCAACCAAGACCACCATGCAACTCCGACAAACAGCCCCCATCACCATCATCACCCGAAAGAAACCAAAGGCGTAGAAAAAAATCCTACCTCCGCCACCGGCGCCGCAAACCATCCGAATCTCGTCGGCGCTCGTCAACGGACCACTCCTTTCACCTAGATCTGGCCGTCCCCCGCACAGAGAGCCGGCCACACAACCATGCCCTCGTCGTGGCTACGTACTACTCCGCCACCGTAGCCACGCGCCACCGGAAGCTCCGTCGCGCCTCTCTGCGAGCTAGCCGCCGCCAGCGCAAAGCCGTCGACCACCCCTTCTCCTTCAGCGCCTCCACCGCCTCGCTGTTGCCATCCGCCGAGCCAAGTAGTTGTCCTCTGCCCCGCGTCCGGTGACGCCGACAGCCACCGCGACCAACCGCCCTTACCGACTTGTGCCCTTTTCTCTCCGTCCATCGAATCCCTCTGCCTATCCTCTGCTCCTTCGCGAGGCCGCCGCAGCCGCAGCGCCAGCGTCGCGCGCACCGCTGCCGGAAACCCTCCGCCGTGCCAACGCCTCGTACTCCGTCGCCCCTTCCGGTGCAGCGCCCTACCGCCGGTAGATCAGCCGCCCGACGATCAAACCCTCTTCCGCCCAAGCCTCCCACTCTCCTCTCCGTCCAGTTCTCCTCCCTCATCCTCTCTCTCTCATCTCTCTCTCTCTCGTTCACTCCCCAAAATCTCACTGTCCTCTCTCTCCCTCACTTCTCTTTTCTTATTCGAAGAACAACAGGCACTTGTGTTTTTTTATTTGTTTTGTTGCTTTGTGTTTGGTTTAGTTTTTAATTATTTTCTTCTCTTTTAGTAATTATTATTATTCTTTTATTATTATTATTATTATTATTATTATTATTCAATTATGTTATTTCTGATTTTACAGTATAAGTATTTTATAGTAATAGTTATTTTTACTGTTATTATTACATGTACATATGTACACTATGTATTATTTGTCATTATTATTAATTATTATATATATTTTTATTATTATTAACTAATAATTATGGTTAATTTAGTTATTATTAGAAATTGGTTTTTTTTAGGTATAATAAGCTTTCAAATTTCTTCTAAAAATATATACACAATTATACAAATATTATATTTGGCTTGACCTTTATTTTAAAATATAGTTTTAGAACCCTAGATAAATTTTTGAGATTTTTAATATTTATTTAAATATTTGATCCGCAATCCAATGATGTTTTTTACTCAAATTAGGTTGCCTTAATTAATTTTTTTTGTATTTATCTAAAACTATGTTTGAAAATATAGATTTAGCTAAAATATTATTTAACGAAGCCTAGAGTTTAGCCCAAAATGATTTCGATTTCTCAATGTATTATTCCTAAAAGTTATTTTACTAATAAACCTAGTTTCCAAATATTTTACATATATTTTCTAAAATCATATATATATTTATCGAGTTCCTTTAATTATCCTTCTGTCCGAGACCCATCCCATCCTTCCTATTCCCTCGCCAATTCAAGCCTACCTTATGTCCATCCTAGCTAACTTGACCGTCCTGGACCCAATGGAACTGTCCATGCCACCATCAGAGGTCACCTTGCATAGTTGTTGCACCGAAGTCGCAGTTCGTGCCTCCTTGATCATTGCAGTACACCAGACGGCTTACCAGGCAAGACACCTTGCCATTTGCTGTTTATTTATTTTAGCTCATATTTCATGCATTATTCATTATTTCCTTTATGCAAAATAAACTGTGATACATGGCATAACCTGTTAGAACTTACTGTTCATTTATATTCCTGCTATGTATTATTTTTCTTACACATTAAACCTAGATTTAAAGGACCACCTTTGTGTTGCATTCATGGCCTTGACACGTTGTACCACGAAGTTATGTGTCGTATGTAGAACACGAACGTGCGTGATTGGCTGGCCACCAGTACATACAAGCCGTGCCATAGGAATAATCGCTAATAAAAGTTGCATGCTAGTTTGACTTAGCGGTTATAGAGGTTTTCTGTTGTGGATACAATGTAGTAGGTATTGGACAGGGAGGACAATTCCTTAGCGTATGGGCTTCGATGCACTTTTCTTGTGACCCGAAAGCTCCGCTGGAGATACGGGGTTGATGACCCATGATTACTGACGGCCACTGACGTTCTGCAGAACGTCATGCTCTTATTGATGGGGCCTCTGGTGCCCCAAGGGGGGACCATGCCGATCCTATTTAGCCAGGGCCCATACGTAGGAAGGATTGTTCTTAACTATATTTTACTTAGACTGGTTAGGCTACCTTATCCGTTAGGTACAAGTACTTTTGGTTTGGGTACTTGTATCTGACCGTAGCTTGGAACAATAACTTGTCGCAGATTAGTTCGTCACATCTTGTTCTTGTTTGGTTATAGGTGTGACTTACTACTTCGATGAGAAGGTATTGAACCTTGTTGGGGTCCGGATACCATATTGGATTCATAGCATGAGAATATACGTTACCGTGAATTAGTTTACCATCTCTTGTCCTTGTTTGGTTAGGGGGATGGTAAGCTAGTTCAATAGGTGTATATTGGACCATGTTATAATTCAATTGACTTATTTATTTGAGCAATATTTATTTAGTTTATATGGCATGATATTATGTGTCTTGTTATGTCCCTCTGAGGACATGGTTATCTCGCCAGGTGTGTGCTCTTGTCTTTCGCATGTGCTCTAGCTCTAGCCATGACCATCTCCATTTCTTCGATGATGATTGTGCTTGGATCGTCTCCGCTTTGCTCGCCAAATTTATTTCTTTTCTCATGTATTTTTCCTTTACTTGTTGGTAGTAGATTTGTCCTCCGCCCAACATATTGTATCAAGACAATTCATTATCTTTATTTGATATCTTTTATTCATTTATTTTGTGTGGATGAGATTAGTTATGGTTCTACTGTATTTCAGCTTATATATTCATACAAGGTTTCCATATATTGGATATACTTCGTACGAGTACAGCTGGCATATCTACGTTCCTAGTCCTAAGTATTTTGGGACTGGGGCGTTACACAAGTGGATTATAAAGTTGAGTGGTACTACTTAAGGATAAAAGATGTCGATCATTGTAGTTGTCAGTAACTTATTTGATTGACGGACATTCGATATCTTAACACGGGGAGATAAAAAAAAGCATATAATAAGAAGGAGCCTATAAACGCGATTTATGATTAGGAAGGTAAGGCAACAGTAGCTCTTTAGTGGACTGAGCTATTGTTAACAGGCCTGGGTTGTGAGTTTGGGCTGAACACGGGATACCTAGTGTAGAAGCTAAAAATTGCTGAAAGAATGCATCGTGCTATTCACAAATAGCGCCAAGATATATCAGTCAAAATAGCGCCTAACATCAAATAGCGCATAATATTAAATAGCGTCGGGCTTTAAGTAGCGCCTGGTTTCTACGTGGCAAGCTTCCTCAAGAAGCTGAAGCATTTATCATAATGACCGACAACACGTCAGTCCTGGAAAATTCTTTTGAATTTTGAGTGAACGGTGCTCGAGATGATTGTGTCAGATTTGTCATAATGACTATGAGTTGCCTTGTGCTATTCATCAGTTGGCACGAGGTAATCAATTCCTACATATTTAGTTTATTAAGCAGATGGCGTTAATCAATAAATTGTATAAAGTGCCAATTAACATATTGTGCCATTTGATAAATTATCATCCAGAAGCAGTTATATGACATGGCACGCATGCCACTAACCTCGAAGAACATGTATGTAATATTGTCCATGACCAAGCGAATCTCTCTTACAGAATGCTACATGTCACCAAGTAGTTAAGCCAACCGTTCGCACAAATGGATGATGGTGCACCAATTGCAAGTGGGCGCCAATCAGGGTTACTGTTTGACAGTTTTCTCAAAACTCCATAAATAGATTTCCAAATTACTTCTCAAGCATCACTAATGATCATACTCTACTGACCGAATTGTTGCAGCATGTTCAAGAGGCTTTTCTTCGACATCGCATCGTCCAAGGGATAAATTGATCGTCTTCTGATCAGATTCCTATAGTTGTATTTCTCCAGAATCAAAATTGTACTTTTGTACTTTTTTTCTTAGTTTGTAATCTAATTTTCTTGTAAAACTTTTGTTCTCGCAAATGAAATGGTGTCGCTGTTGGGGACGACTTTCTCCTCTGACAAGAAAGTGATAACTCAATGCGATGTTACGTCGGTCGATACGACGCAGAAGACTTTGGTCATTCAAGTTGACCAAACAGCCTACGAAGTAATGATTGGCACTAGGGTACCAAGCGCGCTGCTGCCAAGCGCATATCAGCTGCTATCTCCGAAGACAGGAAGACTCGTGCCATCTGGACTCTAAAGTCCACTAGCGCACCAATCACTACTCCTACGCAAAGCAAGAGAAAGCGCCTTGTGGCCACTTCCTATTCATCTGCAATTCTAAACTTGATGGAGAGCACGCCAATCAATATCTCGGTGTCAATCAAGGGACATCGCCATATGGCCATCCCTCACTCCTCTCAAGTTCCAAACTTGTGAAGAGTCTACCTATCACTGCCTGCGCAGAATAAAGGAAAGTTCCCTGTGGCCTCTCCTTATTCTTTCCCAGTCCTTAACTTGGTGGAAAACCCATCTGATTGCGCTTCTGTGCCAATCAATGCCAGAACACTTATGAGTAGAGAATCTACTTCTCTTGGCAAAGACAACCAAATCAATGCCAAAAAAGTAGTGCTCAAAGTTCACTTTATGTTGCCCATCTGCACCGTGCCAAATGTGGTGGAACAGTATGCACAGAGCAATGGCATTTTGTCCACTCCTCATCAAACTGGCTAGCGCCAGTTAGGACTAAATTAGAATCTCCCTACTCTATGCATATCAAGATCAAAGCAGAGAAGATTGATGAGTCCCAAACAAATAAGCAGGTGGCACATAACACTAACATGTGCGCTTATCTCAACAAGTACAGAACATAACCTATTCCATCAAATCACATGGTGCATCAAGCACAGTCTGTGCCAACTACCAAATTGTACGCAGTAAAGGCTTCTAAAATCAAGAATCCTCTCACTAATACCAATGAACTTAGCACTTCCCTGGACACTCAGGGAACACAGAACCTCAGGAACAGTAATCATGTTCCCAATATAATCAGGGAGCATATATCTTCTTCTTTCTGTCAATGTGACTGATCTCCGTGAAATTCTTGTACAAAAGTGGAAGGTTACAGGATCACCTCACACACCTATCACTTCACACCATGGACATCACTGTAATCAACATCATGAGATAGTAATCAAGTGTTGTAGTCAGTCAGCTAAATGGTCTATTTTTTACTGTTTAAATTATACTCGGACTCCTGAATTGATCATGGATGACGAAGACGAATTGCTATTTACTTTGGTCAACATGACATCCTGTAGTATTGGGGGTAGAAAACGTCTAAGACGTAACGCATCCCGCAATCCTAGTCAGTAATACCTTGATCGAATCTGTGACTCCGGTGAAGGTGTGTACCAGAACACACGATCAAGAAACCAAAATTTCCTCGGTAAAAGGAACCTTCCCACTCCTAACATTGGGGTTAGCCTTTTGCTGGACTTTGATGCTGATAGAGAAAACTTTGATCGAACTATCTTGTCCACCAGTTCATCTTCGGTGGCCAAAGAAGTTACTGCTTACGTCACTAACAAAGAAAAAGACGCTTCTACTTCCGCTAGTCAGGAGCAGCGGATTGCTGCTTTGGAGGCCAGCTTGAAAGCCATGACTGACACGGTTACAGGGATGCACGCTGGGATTATGGCACAACATCCAATCTATCGGTAGCAAATCCAATCCCTACACCAGAACATGTCGCAGTCTCTGTACCTATCAACCTTGGTCTGGAGTGCTACCCTCTCTTAATATTACTATACCAACTCAGGCTACTCCGAGTCAGTCTAGTACTGGAGGTGGTACTTAGCATGAAGTTCCTCCTCCCAATCCATCGAACCAATTTTCCACTCCTAGAGCATCAGGAGTCCCCTCTCGAGGCAGTCAAGCTTCTATGAAATCAGTTTGAAGCTTTTAAGCAAAATGATGGTGGATCAAACAACCCTATCTTGTAGAGTGGAAAGAAGTTCTATTTCTACCTAAATACAAGCTACTAGCCATAATGCTATTTGATGGCACTATATCACCGAGTCAGTACATCAACTATTTTGAGATGATGACTGACCATCTTCAGCAAAACGATAGTCTGCTTAATTGAGTGTTTGTTGGATGCTTAGCCGGTGTTGCCTACGACTCGTATCGCAGCTTGGCAAACGGTTGCATCACATCCTTCGTAGCATTAAAACAAATTTTCTTGGAACGCTTCTATAAAGGGACCCATGATATGACCATGTATGCCCTCACTAAAATCAAAGAAAGGCCTAATGAAACTGCTGAACGTTTCTTAGAGTGCTTCTGCCGTGAAGCACTCAAAATGCCTTTGGGTCCTCCAAACGCATTGACTAGAGATACATGAAAATCAAACTTGTTACCTATAGTCAGCATGTGAACGGGACCCACACAATTCCAAGTTTGGGATTCCTTCATAGTAAGTGCCAGGGCAGCTGAAGATAGTACAGACAAGTTCAAGCAGCTAGGCATCCCGATGCGTAATCTTGACAAAGATGAGCATTCTACTACCAACAGTGGTGGTCGTCAAAATAAGCACAAAGGCAAGGAAGCCTTGGCTATCAATGTGGGTCAATCAACACTACAACAAAAATACCTCCACAGAGGGCACCACATCCCAAAGAGGAGTATTCCTTTGATGAAGACGACATTCTAAGTATATTTGATTGTCTAATCAAGAGCAACAAACTTCAACTTCCCAAAGCAAAACGGCCAGAGAAAGTAGGTAAAACAGACAATCCTAAATGTATGTATCACAGGTTCTTGGGGCATCCAACCAGGGTGTTACATACTCAAAAGGAAGATCCAGGAACTGATCAATGCCAAGGCAATCACTCTTCAGCAAGACGAGAAGACGGTGACCGCCAATGTTATCTCTCTGCAGTTTGGTGACTTTCATGCTCAACTAGTATAGGATGGAGTCATTTCTATCCCAAAGGCTACCTTGAGATCGTCAACTTTCTACCAGCAAGAAGTGATAGCTTTGTACCTTTATCAACGGACAAGGGTGAAATCATGTGGGTTTATCCTGATTTGGTAGCCGACTTTAAACTGAAGAGATCTACTTATCTACAAAGTCAAAAAGACAGCCAAATATAAGTCATGACATATTGTTTCGAGTGCATCTATCACCTTGGATAGTCATGTTCCTCCTCTTAACATGATATTTACCATAGCGGAGGCGGCATCTTCTCCTTCAACGACCATGTCGCCAAAGACAGAGATCAAGTACCAACCAGAATTCTATTGATATAGTCAGAATTCCTGCGAACTGATGAAGATGGGATACGACTCAGAAAGCCCCTGGCTTGAATGACGGAAAAGGGTCTCCTTACCTCTTTCTCTGCGCCTTCAAGACAACTAGTCCGTGTCGGTCTAGGATTCTGGACAGATAATTCATCTCATCAAGAAGTCTTCCAGGAACATGACACGAGTGAAAGACTATAACATGGTTTCTTTCTTGCCAGTTCCGGAAGAGGAAGCCATGACTTGTACCAGGTCTGGGAGGCTCTATCTCAGAGACTACCCCGAGGGACAGAAGAGTTGTGACTCCTCCTTCCAATTCCAATATTCCCCAGGCAGCATCCCCTCCTGCCACCAATGCTCCTGCGGCATAACCATCCCAAGCAGAACCAGGCCCTTCTGTGCTAACAACAGCTGACAAAGAAAAGCAGTCGGCTCGCTTTGATAAAAGCTCAAAGAAAACCTCACTACAGGGACTAGAAAAACCGTATAATTTTGACATATTGGCTCAACTAGCCGATACTCTGGCAAGATTATCGATTTTTGAACTCCTACGTCTCTCGAGGGAAACTCGATAAATATTAAGTAAGGCTTTAATGCAAGCTGACGCTTGTCTGGCACATCTCAAGAAACCAGACGAAGAACCTGTGGCATGCTCTCATTGCCATAGTATGATGGAGTTGATTCCTAATATTACCTTTACTCAGGATGATATGTTACAGGAAGATAATCGATATGACCGACCTCTCGACACAATGAAGGTTGATCGCATTCTGGTCGATCCTAGATTCGCACTCAACATTATGTCGAAGACTCTGTTCGATGCACTCAGGATCCCAGTCCATAACCTTTCTACAACTATCACAACTATTCTGGGATTCAATTCTGGGAGAAGCGAGCCAATGGGGAAGATCCGTCTAAAGGACCAAATTGGCAATCTTCGAACAAAAGTCACATTCTATGTGATCGACAATCACGTCCTACAACATCTTGTTAGGAAGACCGCGGTTACATGAACATAACATTGTGCTGTCAACTCTTCATCAATGCTTTAAATACGTTGATGACAACAGAGAAGTCAAGAAAGAAGTTGCTGACCTCAATCCCTTCCGAAGTATCGAGGCCTATTATACAGACTCTAAGATGTATGAAGCAGAATACATGAAGGTCGTATTGGCTATGGACACCAAAGTAGACCGAAAAGAGAGTCCGGACGATGTCTTAATAATTCCAGTTAAGGGACGCACTTCTCGTCCCTCGTCTTCTGATATGCTGACTATTAAACTCTTTCCTTCTGCTAAACCTTCTACTACTGAAAAAGTGGAACAAAAAGAGCTCACCTCTTCTGAGCCTCTTGTTATCGACCTGCATCGTAACAAGCCTCCTATTCTCTGCCTCTTGTTATTAACCTCGATAAGTCATCGGCCAAGGTTAAGAACATTGTTGTAAATGTTGATGCAAATATCAATAAAGTAGCATCTCCTTTGCCGTACATTGATGTCAATTACTGCACAGTATTATTTAGAAATTCTGGAGAATTTTGAACCCCTTACCTTGGAAGTAGTCAAACCTTTCCATGATGAAGTATCACTCAAATCAGTACAAGACTCATTCTTTCTAATCCCCTCCCGGAAGAAAGATGAGCATCATACTCTCTTCAGCAAAGGATTGAATCAAAGGGTTGTACTTGATAGTGATTCTGAAAATGATGATAGTGGGTGACTTCAACTACGTTGTTACAGTCAGCAATCCAAAGACATCATTCAGAAAATAGGCTACAATTTTAAATTCGGCCTCAATGGCGGTAAAGGTAGGCAAACTCCTATTCGTATACCCGCCCCGAAAGGAAAGTCGTTGTAATACTATAATAAAAAAACATGGGTTAGGCTACACTTCGCCAATCTTAACCCCAGATGTTTCTGAATCTGATAAAGAAGAACGGTCTAACTCTTATGACTCTTCGTCATGGGATTCAGATACCAGTATAGGACATGTCCATCGGGTAACTATATCTTCCAATATGGTGACAGCTGAATTCTCAGAGGATGATAATGACTCTACCGTGCCTTATAAGGAAGAACCTTGGGTATAACGGATGGATACTCAATAGGAACTTCGCTTCGAGC
This sequence comes from Iris pallida, assembly GCA_029216955.1. NCBI lineage: Eukaryota > Viridiplantae > Streptophyta > Magnoliopsida > Asparagales > Iridaceae > Iris > Iris pallida. The sequence goes on along the minus strand of JANAVB010034922.1, from coordinate 38,861 downwards.
ATGTGAACCACCTACTAAAGACGAGCTAGCCCAAATTGACGTCGGAGACAAATCTTCTCCAAGGCCAATCTTTATCAGCAAAAGTCTTCCAGAAGCAGATGAACAAGAACTGACCTAGCTCATTAGGGAATACATTGACTATTCGCCTGGAGCTATAAAGATATGTCGGGGCTAGATCCTCATATTGCTACTCATAAGCTCAATATTTTGTCAAATGCTAGACCAGTCAAACAACAACAACGACGATTCTGATCCGATATGATGGATGCCATAGAAGCTAAAGTCAAGAAGCTCATCGCTTGAGGCTTCATCAGTGACGAACAACATCCAGATTGGGTGGCTAATGTTGTCCCGGTTATGAAGAAAACATGGAGGGTCCGAGTCTGCATTGACTTTAGAGACCTTAATGTAGCTTGTCCCAAGGATGAATTTTCTCTTTCGATTACTGATGTCATGATCGACAATACCTGCAGATTCGAACGAATGCCTTTCATGGACGGATTCTCTGGATATAATCAGATCAGGATGAATTTCGAAGATGAAAATCATACATCTTTTTGCACTCCTCTAGGATTCTACTGCTATATAATCATGCAATTCGGTCTCAAGAATGCTAGTGCCACCTATCAGCGGGCCATGAGCACCATCTTTCGTGAACATTTATAGAAGACAGTCAAATGTTATGTCGACGATATAGCTGTCAAAAGTCGTCTAAAGGAAGATTACATCCAAGACTAAAGAACTATTTTTGATCTAATGCGCCAGCATCAACTCAAGCTGAATCCCACCAAGTCATTTCTAGGTGTCTCTAGTGGCAAATTTCTTGGATTTGCTATTACCTCTAAGGGTATACACGTTGATCCCAAGAAAGTCAAAGCCATTCAAGAGATGCATCATCCACGCAACCTAAAAAAGCTACGAGAATTTCCGGGATGACTTGCATACATCAGGAGATTCATCTCAATTCATTCGAGACGCTACAGACCGTTCACTCAGCTAATGAAGAAAGGTGCATCCTTTGTTTGGACTGATGAATACCGACAAGCATTTGAAGACATAAAGAGATACCTGATGAACCCTCCAATCTTGGTTCCTCCAATAATAGGAATACCTTTTCTGATGTATGTTCGAGCAATGGATCACTCTCTGGGTGCCCTCCTAGCTCAGAAGAACAAGGAAGGCCATGAGCAAGCAATTTATTATCCCAGTTGCACAATAATCGGTACTGAAGATCGATATAGCCCGGTGGAAAAAGAATGCTTAGTCCTGATGTTTGCTGTCCAGAAAATACGTCATTAAATTATGGGCCACACTATTCATGTCATCTCCAGAGTCAATCTTCTACTAGAAGCCTAGTAGACTCAACTCCAGACTTGCCATATGGGCGATATTACTAGCACAGTATGATATGGTTTACGTCCCACAAAAGTCTGTTAAAGGTCAAGCCCTAGCTGACTTCTTGGCTACTCGTCCAATTCCTGAAACTTTAAACCTTTACGATGAAATTCCTGATGAAACTTTAGAGACCAATATGATTTCGGAAGAAATACTCATTTGGCTTATATTCTTTGATGGTGCATCTAAATTTGGACCCAATGGTATTATCATTGTTGGAGTAGGAATCGTCCTTGTATCCCCAAAAGGACTAGTTATTCAAAGGGCTTAGTCTCTGGATAAGCCGTGCTCTAACAATGTTGCTAAATACAATGCTTTACTCATCGGTCTCCAGTTAGCTAAACAGCTGGATATCGACTATCATGAAGCATACGGAGATTCTAAGCTGATTGTCAACCAGGTTAGAGGTACCTATAAAGTTCGGCACCAAGATCTCATCCCATATCAGGAAGTAGTAGTCAAATTGGCTGCATCATTCAAATGTTTCTTTATTGAACATGTATGTCAAGCATGCAATACAGAGGCTGGCACACTTGCTAATCTGGCAACAGTATTAGCAATTCCTATGAAACGATAATAATTAATCGTCATCGCTAATCGGGAATTATTCTGCATCGAGAATAATTTGAATATTGAATTCAAAATTTTTGTTGAAGTTTGTACTACTAGTGAAGACTGGAGGGCTCCTTTCATCGACTTCACTGTACATGACATCTTACCTGAAAACCCTAAAGAAGTAATGACAATCCGTCGTCGATCACTTCGATTCTATTGCAATCACGCCTCCAAAATACTTTATCGTCGATCCTTTGATGGTATGCTCTTACGCTGTCTTGTAGAAGATGAAGCAAAACAGATATTATGAAAAGCTCACGATGGTGTCTGTTGTGCACATCAGCCTGGTCCTAAACTACAGGATCGTATTCGATGCATAGGATACTATTGGGCCACCATGGTGACGGACGTGATTGAATATGCAAAGAAATATCGAGCATGTCAAATCCATACGGATTTCATCCATGAACCATCAGAGTTCTTGCGTCCCACTGCAGCATCTTGGCCTTTTGAAGCATGGGGCATAGATGTCATCGGTCTCATCAATCTGCCCTCATCTAGAGGACATCAGTTTATCTTAGCTATAATCGATTACTTCTCGAAATGGGTAGAAGCTATACCTTTAGCAGAAGTCAAGAAAAGCAGTGTCATCAGCTTCATCAAGCATCATGTGTCATGACCGGCACCCAGTGAAGGGGCACGAGAAGTGGGTACGTCCAGCCTACGCCGCAGTATCGGCGGTAGAACGCTGTCCTAGGTCACATACATCTAACAATTATAAGGTACCTGTACAGTATATATACTCTAAACGGAGGATAATACAGAAATGTACAACTTAATCACAACTAAGGTAGAAGTACGATAAGATAGATAATGAGAATCATCAAATTAAATACAAATAGGAGAAGAAGTCTAAGTGTCTAAGAGAACATCTCCACAAAAATCCAGAATAACAAAAAGATCCCAAATATAACATAAATGTATCCAATAAGACAAGACATCAAAATAAGATAAAGTCTAAGCTATCTAGCCTAAACTATAGTGGTGACATCCTCTACTGCTGATGGATCCTACTGAAGGTCCAAGTCGCAGGTGTCATCTATGGCAGCTCCAAATAAGTAGGGCAAAGATCCTCATCATCCTCCGTAATATCTTCAACAGGTCCAGTCAGAACAGGAACGAGCACATAATCTCAACAGTTCTAGTCAGGACAGGAATATAAAGCATGCAATAGAGTAAAATACATGAAATGCTGAAAAAAAGTATATGTAGTAAAAGAGAGAGAATTGTAATATAAATAGCTACTATAAGTAGAGAACTATCAGTGACTAGTGATGTAGAGTACAAGATAGACATGTGAATGGCTTGATTTTGCACACGATTATACTAAAGAGTTTGTACAATAACTACAATAGAATTGTTCACATGACTGCTTCTACTTCCCGTACCCCCAAACAATACACAAGGATCCAGACAAGTTATGTTATTGTATAATATTTCACATGGGGGCCCATAAATGGGTGCACATGAAGGTATACATAAGGGCTCTGTGAACATGAGAGTACATGAATCACAAGAGTGTACATGAATAATAAAAGCACAAGAGTACATGATGAAAGTGAAACGCACATGACATGATGTATTCGATGCTCCCAAGGGGGATAACATCTGAATGTAAAGATCCATATAGTACTAATCCGTGTTAACAACGTGACAGCATCAAGTAAAGTAATCTAGAGCAAGAATATAAATCCTAACAAGTATAAAATGATCAAAGAATGTACTCGCCTGATATCCTGAGTATCTGGTAAGTGTAGATGTTCAGAGAGAGTAATGAGTCCTAGTTAAAGCAACACTGGTCACAACATATCCAGAATGGTAATACTGAAGATTAAAATACATTCTATATGATTCTAGGTCATTCTAGACTAAAGTCAACTCCTGGTCAACTCTAGTCAACTACACTAGTCAAACTAGGTCAACTAAGCCATACTAGGTCCAATCCTAGTCTAACAAGTCTCACTAAGCCTAACCAAGCCTAGATTATCAATCAAGCACAAACACAAGGCCAACTCAAGCATCACACACAAATACAATATATATATATAACACACAAAGTATATAATAATACATATATGGCTATTACCTATATTACAAGACAAGGTTCAAAATGACATATGCATAGAGGGGGGGTGAGTGACACATGAATGGAAACATGGCATAGGGCTTAGTGTAATCAGACAAGGGGGTTAATGTGTGTGGACTGCAAGTTATAAAGTGTGTGTGTGTGTGTGTGTGTGTGTGTGTGACAGTAGATTAGAGTGTGTGTGTGTGTGTTTGTGTAGAGTGGACAGCAGGTTAGAGTGTGTGTGTGTTTGTAGAGTGGACAGCAGGTTCGAGTGTGTGTGTGTGTGTGTACAGTGACAGAGAGTGATCTGGTGAAGGGTGTATGTGTGTATGTGTGTGTTTCAGTCAATGTGTATGAGTTAAGGATGTGACAGTGAGAGTGAAAGAGTGAGAGGGTGTATGTATGTGTATGAGTAATGTGAACTGAAAACTATGACAGTGAGATAAAACTGTGAATGAGTGAACAAATGAGTGAGTGAAAGTGTGACAGTGAGTGGGGGTGACTGTCTCAGGTTACAGTCACAACCAAACTCAGTTTTGTCATTCAATCAATCAGTTTTCTTTTATTAAGTGTTAATCATCTCAATGAATTTATATATCTCAGTTATAACTCAAAATCAAACTCAACCAATATATCAACTACCCAAAAATCAGTTCTGATGCATTAACATATATTCTCAGTTTTTTAAATCATACCAAAACCCAGTTTCTTATTAATATACAATCTCAAGTTTTCATTTTCAAAGTTAACATTCAGTTTTGTATATATAAGATACAACTCAGGTTAATATCAACCCAAACTCAATGAAGCCAAAATCAGTTTTAAACATTCAAAAACCAAAACCCCTTCTCAGTTATCTGTTTGAATTCTCAGGTTATAGTAAATATATATATATATATAATATATATATATCTTATACAAAACACAAAGGTTTTTGAATCCTAGGGCTGACTGTGCCAAGATAAAGAATGGTTGGGATTTAATCTTGGTGAATCAACGGTTGTGGATGAGCATTATTGAGAGTGGGGTTTTTAGGAAATCTAAAGAGTGGGGTTTGCACTCATAATGGTTGTGGATGAGCATTATTGAGAGTGGGGTTTTATGGGTGAGCATTATTGAGATTGGGGTTTTATGGGGAATCCAAAGAGTGGGGTTTGCACTCATAATGGTTGTGGATGAGCATTATTGAGAGTGAGATTTTATGGGGAATCCAAAGAACTGGATGTGAATTTTCCCATCGCTAAGTGAGGTGCATGATGTATTCCATGTGTCCCAATTACGACGGTATATTCCGAACCCGATCCACATCCTAGACCATTCGAAATTGGTTGTTGGTACCAACCTTTCGTATGAGGAGAGGCCCGTGTCTATTTTGGACCGGAGGGAAAAGATACTCAAGAACAAGACTATTAAATTAGTCCGTGTTGCTTGGGGTCATCACTCTCTAGGTGAGTCAACATGGCAGCGTGAGGACGACATCCGATCGCGATATCCCTACCTGTTTGACTCGTGAGGTATAATGTCTTTCTTATGCCTTACGCTTTTCCTTCCTTGCTTGCATTATATGATTGTATGATTGAACTGCTTAGTGTAACTTGTCTCTGCTTAGTGTAGCTTGTCGTGACAATCTCTAGCTCCTTGATTAAATTTCGAGGACGGAATTCTTTTAAGGTAGGTAGAGTTGTCACCCTCATTTCCCGTATTTCTCGTATTTCGTATTTATATGCGTATCTGGATTTTGGCATGTATTTTTATTTTTCTCGACTTGTGGAATTTCGGTATTTCTCGTATTTTGGGTTTTGGCTTGGCTCGGTTTTATTGGGGATGGTTCATTTTGGTTCGGTTTTATGTGTTGGAACACCCTAGCCCTATGCTACACCCTCAACCCACCACAACACCCTCTTTATAACTCCACCCACCTCTTCTCTCTCTTCATAACCATCATTAATTTCTTCTTCTTCTTCTTCTTCCTCCACACAACTCCCCAACCCTTAGGCAAGTGCATCTTGCCACTACATGAGGACCCTCTTTTCTTTGTCCATTTGCTAGTTTAGGACATGGAGATCAACATTAGTTCTTGGGTTTTTATGATTTGGAGTCTCTGTTGATGTAGATCTAATTATTGCTATTTTTGGATTTTACATGTTTTGATCCATTTTGGTTGGTTTTCTTTGAGTTCTGATGTTTTCATGTGGATGAGATTTCAGTTTCACCCAAGTTGGAACTTTGGAAATCCGGATTTGGAGTTCGGATGGCCAAGTTATGAACTTGTGAGGCTTTGGGTTCTTCTTTGGTGTTCTTGCTATTTGGAGAAGACAGTGAGCAGTGGCAGAGCTTCTTAGCTTACGCCACGCAGCCTTGAGTACGCTTCCTGTTGGAAGCGGGTCTCCCTGAGCGTGCGTGACTTTCACGTATGCTGCTTCCTTCAGCGTGTGCGACTTTTTACGCAGCTGCTCCCTTGAGCTTGCGTGACTTTTCACGCAGCTGCTCCCTTGAGCTTGCGTGACTTTTCACGTAGCTGCTCCCTTGAGCTTGCGTGACTTTTTACGCAGCTGCTCCCTTGAGCGTGCGTGACTTTTCACGCAGCTGCTCCCTTGAGCTTGCGTGACTTTTCACGCAGCTGCTCCCTTGAGCGTGCGTGACTTTTCACGCAGCTGCTCCCTTGAGCGTGCGTAACCTTTCACGCAGCTGCTCCCCTTGAGCGTGCGCGACTTTTACGTACGCTGCTCCCCTTGAGTGTGCCTTGGTACGCAGACTTGAGTGAGCCTTGCGTGCGTGCTTTTGCACGTATGCTGCCCCTTGATCCTTTTGCTTAACCCATTGGCTCTTGGAGTTTTAGTTTTATTTCTTTAAGCTTGGCTCTTTTATGACCCTGTCTTTTGATATTTTATTAGATATTTCATGCCCATTTTATATCCTTACGCTTTTTGTCATGAACTTGATTTTTACTTAATATGTTTGGAATGACTATTGTACATGGCTCGGTATGACAAGGAACTTGCATAACACGACATTGACCCGTGGTGGTGCACTCCTGAAACGACCAACCTGACATGACAGTGGCCCGTCATGGCGCACTCCTGACAAGTACCCTGACATGATTTATCTCGATAACTTAACTTGACTTGTCTTGACACCGTGGGTAGTTCTTCTTGCTTGCTGTTAAATCCACTTGTCCTGTCTTGCATCATGTCTAGGAGGGACTCCTGAGTACCATCAGGAGTACCTACTAAAATGGATTAAGTTTAAAATAGAATAACATAGTAGTCATGATGAGATGACACAGCTACAGGCAATCCTGTTACCTGGGCGCTCTTGGGATCTGTAGCCTGCCGTCGAGTAGGGCACATTTCCAGCGCACCGTCGAGTGTTGCACCCTCTAAGTCACCTAAGGGTACATGTGTCTCCTGGACAATGTACCCACCTGAATTCAACCCTAATCTTTCGTCCTGGGTAGCCTGGATGGTCTGCAGGGCTTGTGGCTGTGGAACAATCTCATTGCATCTTTTAGTAATTAGGCCTGTGATAACCCTAGTTAGTTAAAGTAGTAAGCCGTGTACCTGCTTGGCCGTGATTGATTGAATGAGGTGTAACCAGTCTAGTCATGTCTTGATCCAGTACAAGATTGCTCCTGTCTTGATTTCTTACATTACTTATCTTGCCGATAAATGGTGGGAAACCAAGCTCTGTTCAGATGAAGGGTTACAACCCGGTCCTTGTTTGGTTTACGGGTTGTAACCTGGCAATCGAAATAGTTCCATGGTAATCTCGTCGTATATCATCCTGACATATTTTTATTAGTTTAGTTTTAATTTTAATATTAGATTTTCTTGTGCTGAATGCTGGCTTTTGTTCTTATTCCGTGGCCCCTTGTGGCACTTGCTCTTTCTGGGGTTGACCCAGCTGGTTTTGTGTGGCCAGATTTTGGAGCAGCTCCCGAGGATCTACCAAGCTTCCAGCCCAATGGTGGCGACTAGAAGGAACCCGGGCTACGAGTGGGTTTTCTATTTTGTTTCGCCCACTCTATTGTAAATTTATTCTTTTGAGGCGTTTAGCCGACGAGCACCTGTTAGCTCGATGCACTTTTACTTACTGTCTGCCTACGGGCTGTAAACATGATTGACAAATCCTAGGGTTGATCATGTATGACTAAACTCTTGCTAGTCCTATCATTTTGTAACGACTAGCTTCATGATCAGCTGAATATGTAATATTTGGGACGCCTTATTATTGTATATTAATGATCATACATCTTACGACTTTACTTACTTGTCGTGATTGAGACACTAGGCTTGTCCATGACCATAAGAGACAGTTGGCTTATAGAAAACCCTCATATATCTAGACAGCCGTGACCGTATATCGAGGTGGTTTCCATTTCAATATACGTAGCTGGCTATGTCTGCCCCTGCTCTCCAGTATTCTGGTTCTGGGGCGTGATATGGTTTAAGTGGTGGCCCATGCAGGTCTTGTCAATCAAGAAATGTGAGGGTTTACCGAATAGATGTCTCAATCAGTATTCGCCCTTGATCTTCGCCCGTATTTCAATTCCCTAAAATTCTTGCCCTAATTACATGCTTGTATCGTTGATCTGTCCTGGTCCTTCCTTATTGTCTTCCTGTGTCATCTTCCTCAGCGGTACTGTACCTGACCCTACCGATCAGCAAGGAAGAGCACCACCCGTGGACCAGCAACAACCTGGAGATCACGCCCAGCATTCCGGAGTCGCCTCCAGAGTGATACCTACTGGAGGAGAGTCACCAGTTCGGCCCGTCCAGCCAGCAGAGCCAGATGATGGTACCTTAGTAGTCCTCATCAGAACCTTGATAGCTTCCCAGGATCGTCGAAGCGACGCCCTGCACCAGACAGTTCAAGATGCTTTGACCCAGGCGGACATCCAGGAAACCAGACGGCGAACAGCTTAAGCGATTGAACCCTCCTTTCTTCGACGGCACCGAGGATGCGATTGCCGCGGATGCATGGCTTCAGGATACCGAGGTAGTTCTGGAAGCAGCTAGGACACCCGAGAATGAGAAGGTGGCTGTAGTACGCCTGCAGTTGTTGGATTTAGCTCGCAATTGGTGGGCGGCGCAGGCCATAGGATTAGTGGCACCCATTGCTTGGGCAGTGTTTAGGAGAGATTCCAGACGAAGTACTTTGATGCTGTGGCTCGGTACGACCTGCAGACCAGATTTACCAACTTGAAGCAAGGAGGCAGAACAGTCGACAGTTATGCATCGGAGTTTTCTAGACTCAGTAGGTTTGCCCCCACCTTGGTGGCGACCGAGTTAGATAGGGCCTAGCGGTTCCAGCAGGGACTGTATTTGGAGATCTTGTTAGCGGTTGAGCAGTTTGAGCACCAGACGTTCGATGCAGTATTAAGGACAGCTAGGAGGCATGAGTACACCTCCCAGCGGATCGTGGATAGGACCGGAAGCAGGAAGCGGTCCCACAGCCAGATGCACCAATCATCAGCTCCAGCCCCAGCAGTTAGAAATTTGACCATTAGAACTCCGAGGCGGGGCGGCCTCAGTAACGTCGGTTCAGCATTCGACCCCGACGTACCCGCAGCAGCAGAAGCAGAAGCAGACTTCCGCGATGGGATGTTCTTATTGCGGGAAGCCAGGGCATGTGGTGGCAGATTATCGCAGGGCATAGGGATTATGCCTGGCTTGTGGAGCAGAAGATCACAGGATAGGGGCTTGCCCGAATAGGGGTGGTTCGTCAGCATCCAACCCTTCTAGCTCTTCGGTGAGAGGACCGGCACCAGCACCAGTTCAGCAGCAGCAGTATCAGTCTTCGAGGCCCTTGCCGCCTCAGTCTCAGGCATTCCAGCAACAACACCCCCAGCAGTATGCACAAGCCCAAGCTCAGACCCAGAATAGACAGAGAGGTTTCCAGCAGAGGGGACCCGCAGCTAGAGGTCAGGCCATGATGATGGCTATAGAAGAAGAAGTTGCACCATGAGAGGTTGTGGCAGGTACTATTCTCGTCAACTCCTTTCCAGCTTCGGTATTGTTTGACTCTGGTGCATCGCATTCATTCATGTCTGTACGATTCGCGACATGGATAGAATTGGAGCCCGAGTCATTATCAGTGAGGCTCAATATACTTACTGGTAATGGTCTTCTGGGAGTAGATCGAATATTTTCCTCGTGTCGGATCGTAGTTAGCGGTAGGGAGTTCTCCGCTAGATTCATAGAGTTTCCTATGGCAGACTATGATGTAGTCCTAGGCATGGATTGGTTGAGAAATCAGTATGCTAGGATAGACTGCCATATAGGCAGAGTTGTCTTTAGTATCCCCGGCGAGCCAGAGTTTTCGTTTTTCAGAGACGCAGTGGAGCTCTTTCCCAGCATTGCGGATGGCAGTAGCAGCAGTGCAGTTACCCCGGATAGTTGAAAAGTTTCTAGATGTCTTTCCAGAGGAGCTTCCAGGGATGCCGCCAGAGCGGGAGATTGAGTTCACTATAGACTTGATTCCCGGGACAGCACCAGTGTCAGAGCGAGTCCAGAATGGCACCTTCAGAGTTGGAGATTTATACAAGATGATTGAAGAACTGAGGACCAAGGGATTCATCCGTGCAAGTGGATCGCCTTGGGGAGCCCCGATGCTTCTTGTGAAAAAGAAGGATGGTACGTCCAGGCTATGTATTGATTATCATACCTTGGATTTGGTGACAATCAAGAACAGATACCCTCTTCCGAGGATAGATAACTTGTTTGATCAGCTCAGAGGGGCTTCAGTGTTCTCGAAGATCGACTTGCGGTCAGGATACCACCAGATCAGAGTCAGAGAGCAGGACATCCCGAAGACAGCATTCAGATCGAGGTATGGACACTGGGAGTTCCTTGTTATGCCCTTTGGAGCAACCAATGCGTCGGCCGTATTCATGGACCTCATGAATCGCATTTTTATGCCTTACTTGGATCAATTTGTGATCGTGTTCCTAGATGACATCCTGGTCTACAGCAAGAGTGAAGCAGAGCATGAGCAGCATCTCAGAGTCGTCCTTCAGACTCTTAGGGAGCATCAGTTGTACGCCAAGTTCAGTAAATACGAGTTCTGGCTCGATCGCATTTCATATTTGGGTCACATCATTACCCGAGGAGGAGTGGAAGTGGATCCCCAGAAGATTGTGGCTATCGAGTCATGGCCGGTACCCAGTTCAGTGGCAGAGGTTCGCAGCTTCCTTGGATTGGCCGGCTACTACCGGTTCGTTTCAGATTTTGCGAGGATTTCAGCGTCGATGACCCAGTTGACCCGCAAGGATGTGCCGTTTGTTTGGACAGCAGAGTGTCAGGAATCATTTGAGAATTTGAAGCGAGGTTTGATAACGGCTTCCATTCTCACCCTTCCAGATGGGACCGAAGGATTCACAGTTTATTGCGACGCTTCAGGCAGAGGATTGGGGTGTGTCTTGATGCAGCATGGGAAGGTAATATCTTATGCGTCACGTCAACTACGTGATCATGAGAAGAATTACCCGACCCACGACTTGGAATTAGCGGCGGTAGTGTTTGCTTTGAAATTATGGAGACACTACTTGTACGGAGATAGAGTGGAGATCTTTACTGATCATAAGAGCCTGAAGTATGTTTTCACCCAGAAGGACCTTAATATGCGGCAGAGAAGATGGCTCGAGCTACTGGTGGACTATGATATGGATTTACAGTATCATCTCGGAAGGGCCAACGTCGTAGCAGATGCATTGAGCAGGAGAGCCGGAGTTTATTTCCTGACGGCACAACCAGAATTATTGGCAGATCTTCAGAAGATAGAAATTGAAGTGGTTCTTCCTACCAGTGTGGCATTGATGGCCAGTCTACAGGTTCAGTCCAGCATAATTGAGAGGATCCGGGTGGCGCAGTCAGCAGATTCCAAGCTTCAGCGACTCAGAACAGAGTGTGAAGCAGGAAGAAGGCCAGAGTTATGTATCCATGAAGATGGTACACTTTGGCACGGCACTCGTCTTTGTGTACCCAGTGGAGATATCAGACAGGAAGTCATGGCAGAAGCCCACAGTTCACAGTATTCTATTCATCCGGGTGGTACGAAGATGTACCGTGATATTCGTCAGCATTTTTGGTGGAATGGCATGAAGAGGGAGATAGCCCGGTTTGTCTCTCGGTGTTTAGTTTGCCAACAAGTTAAAGCTGAACATCAGAGGCCCGCTGGACTTCTTCAACCCTTACAGATCTCAGAATAGAAATGGGAGCATATAACCATAGATTTTGTGACCGGATTGCCCAGATCTCCGGCCGGCAGAGATGCTATTTGGGTAATTGTGGACAGGCTTACCAAGGTGGCACACTTTCTCCCATTCAGAGTTGGGCAGTCGACTGCGCAGTTAGCAGAGATGTATCTCAGGCAGATCGTCAGGCTTCACGGTGTGCCAGTCAGCATCACCTCAGACAGGGATTCAAGATTCACGTCACACTTCTGGCGCAGCTTGCAGAAGAGTTTGGGGACTCACCTTCAGTTCAGCTCAGCTTATCATCCGCAGACGGATGGTCAATCAGAGCGCACAATCCAAACTCTTGAAGATATGTTGAGATCTTGTACCCTTGACTTCGGTGGTTCATGGAGAATCATCTGCACCTGGTGGAATTCTCGTACAATAACAGTTTCCAGGCCAGTATCCAGATGGCACCTTTCAAGGCTCTTTATGGCAGGAAGTGCAGATCCCCGCTAGCATGGGACGATATCGGAGAAAGGCAGATGCTTGGTCCAGAGATGATTGCCCAGACGGTTGAAGTGGTCAGGAAGGTCAGAGATCACCTCCGAGTTGCCCAGGACCGCCAACGCCATTGGGCCGATGCTCATCGACGTCCCTTAGAATTTGCTGTCGACGACCATGTATTCCTTAGAATCTCGTCTAACCGCGGCGTCATTCGCTTCGACGTGCGGGGAAAGCTTAGTCCTAGGTATATAGGGCCGTTCGATATTCTAGAGCGAGTAGGAGATGTATCCTATCGTCTCGCTCTTCCACCGTCGCTGAGTGAGGTGCATGATGTATTCCATGTGTCCCAATTACGACGATATATTCCGGACCCGAGCCACATCCTAGACCATTCGGAATTGGTTGTTGGTACCAACCTTTCGTATGAGGAGAGGCCCGTGTCTATTTTGGACCGGAGGGAAAAGATACTCAAGAACAAGACTATTAAATTAGTCCGTGTTGCTTGGGGTCATCACTCTCTAGGTGAGTCAACATGGGAGCGTGAGGACGACATCCGATCGCGATATCCCTACCTGTTTGACTCGTGAGGTATAATGTCTTTCTTATGCCTTACGCTTTCCCTTCCTTGCTTGCATTTATGATTGTATGATTGAACTGCTTAGTGTAACTTGTCTGTGCTTAGTGTAGCTTGTCGTGACAATCTCTAGCTCCTTGATTAAATTCCGAGGACGGAATTCTTTTAAGGTAGGTAGAGTTGTCACCCTCATTTCCCGTATTTCTCGTATTTCGTATTTATACTCGTATCTGGATCTTGGCATGTATTTTTATTTTTCTCGACTTGTGGAATTTCGGTATTTTTCGTATTTTGGGTTTTGGCTTGGCTCGATTTTATTGGGGATGGTTCATTTTGGTTCGGTTTTATGTGTTGGAACACCCTAGCCCTATGCTACACCCTCAACCCACCACAACACCCTCTTTATAACTCCACCCACCTTTTCTCTCTCTTCATAACCATCATTAATTTCTTCTTCTTCTTCTTCCTCTACACAACTCCCCAACCCTTAGGCAAGTGCATCTTGCCACTACATGAGGACCCTCTTTTCTTTGTCCATTTGCTAGTTTAGGACATGGAGATCAACATTAGTTCTTGGATTTTTATGATTTGGAGTCTCTGTTGATGTAGATCTAATTATTGCTATTTTTGGATTTTACATATTTTGATCCATTTTGGTTGGTTTTCTTTGAGTTCTGATGTTTTCATGTGGAAGAGATTTCAGTTTCACCCAAGTTGGAACTTTGGAAATCCGGATTTGGAGTTCGGATGGCCAAGTTATGAACTTGTGAGGCTTTGTGTTCTTCTTTGGTGTTCTTGCTGTTTGGAGAAGACAGTGAGCAGTGGCAGAGCTTCTTAGCTTACGCTACGCAGCCTTGAGTACGCTTCCTGTTGGAAGCGGGTCTCCCTGAGCGTGTGTGACTTTCACGTATGCTGCTTCCTTCAGCGTGCGCGACTTTTCACGCAGCTGCTCCCTTGAGCTTGCATGACTTTTCACGCAGCTGCTCCCTTGAGCTTGCGTGACTTTTCACGCAGCTGCTCCCTTGAGCTTGCGTGACTTTTCACGCAGCTGCTCCCTTGAGCGTGCGTGACTTTTCACGCAGCTGCTCCCTTGAGCTTGCGTGACTTTTCACGCAGCTGCTCCCTTGAGCGTGCGTGACTTTTCACGCAGCTGCTCCCTTGAGCGTGCGTAACCTTTCACGCAGCTGCTCCCCTTGACGCGCGTGACTTTTACGTACGCTGCTCCCCTTGAGTGTGCCTTGGTACGCAGACTTGAGCGAGCCTTGCGTGCGTGCTTTTGCACGTATGCTGCCCCTTGATCCCTTTGCTTAACCCATTGGCTCTTGGAGTTTTAGTTTTATTTATTTAAGCTTGGCTCTTTTATAACCCTGTCTTTGATATTTTATTAGATATTTCATGCCCATTTTATATCCTTACGCTTTTTGTCATGAACTTGATTTTTACTTAATATGTTTGGAATGACTATTGTACATGGCTCGGTATGACAAGGAACTTGCATAACACGACAGTGATCCGTGGTGGTGCACTCCTGACACGACCAACCTGACATGACAGTGGCCCATCATGGCGCACTCCTGACAAGTACCCTGACATGATTTATCTCGATAACTTAACTTGACTTGCCTTGACACCGTGGGTAGTTCTTCTTGCTTGCTTGTTAAATCCACTTGTCCTGTCTTGTATCATGTCTAGGAGGGGACTCCTGAGTACCACGGTCAGGAGTACCTACTAAAATGGATTAAGATTAATAACTAGAATAACACAGTAGTCATGAAAAGATGACACAGCTACAGGTAATCCCGTTACCTGGGCGCTCTTGGGATCTGTAGCCTGCCGTCGAGTAGGGCACATTTCCAGCGCACCGTCGAGTGTTGCACCCTCTAAGTCACCTAAGGGTACATGTGTCTCCTGGACAATGTACCCACCTGAATTCAACCCTAATCTTTCGTCCTGGGTAGCTTGGATGGTCTGCAGGGCTTGTGGCTGTGGAACAATCTTATGCATCTTGTTAGTAATTAGGCCTGTGATAACCCTAGTTAGTTAAAGTAGTAAGCCGCAGTATCTGCTTGGCCGTGATTGATTGAATGAGGTGTAACCAGTCTAGTCATGTCTTGATCCAGTACAAGATTGCTCTCTGTCTTGATTTCTTGCATTACTTATCTTGCCGATAAATGGTGGGAAACCAAGCTCTGTTCAGATGAAGGGTTACAACCCCGGTCCTTGTTTGGTTTACGGGTTGTAACCTGGCTATCGGAATAGTTCTATGGTAATCTCGTCGTATATCATCCTGACATATTTTTATTAGTTTAGTTTTAATTTTAATATTAGATTTTCTTGTGCTGAATGCTGGCTTTTATTCTTATTCCATGGCCCCCTTGTGGCACTTGCTCTTTCTGGGGTTAACCCAGCTGGTTTTGTGTGGCCAGATTTTGGAGCAGCTCCCGAGGATCTACCAAGCTTCTAGCCCAATGGTGGCGACTAGAAGGAACCCGGGCTACGAGTGGGTTTTCTATTTTGTTTCGCTCACTCTATTGTAAATTTATTCTTTTTAGGCGTTTAGCCGACGAGCACCTGTTAGCTCGATGCACTTTTACTTACTGTCTGCCTACGGGCTGTAAACATGATTGACAAATCCTAGGGTTGATCATGTATGACTAAACTCTTGCTAGTCCTAACATTTTATAACGACTAGCTTCATGATCAGCTGAATATGTAATATTTGGGACGCCTTATTATTGTATATTTAATGATCATACATCTTACGACTTTACTTACTTGTGGTGATTGAGACACTAGGCTTGTCCATGACCATAAGAGACTGTTGGCTTGTAGAAAACCCTCACATATCTAGACAGCCGTGACCGTATATCGAGGTGGTTTCCATTTCAATATACGTAGCTGGCTATGTCTGCCCCCTCTCCAGTATTCTGGTTCTGGGGCGTGACACACCTCCTTGCCAAGTGGCAGCCGCCCACGTGGCATGTATGAGGAGGAATCCCCCTCGAGCAGCAGGGCACTGCTCAGAGTGTGCTGCGAGTGTGTTCGTATCCGATTTGGACACAGACACGACTCGATATTCAGCTCAGTCGTGTAGAAATCCAAAGTATACATAAGCTCAACAAAATTGTTAAAAAAGATTTCAAAAATAACAATAAAATTCT
This sequence comes from Iris pallida, assembly GCA_029216955.1. NCBI lineage: Eukaryota > Viridiplantae > Streptophyta > Magnoliopsida > Asparagales > Iridaceae > Iris > Iris pallida. The sequence goes on along the minus strand of JANAVB010034922.1, from coordinate 22,365 downwards.
CACTGAGATATTTCATCAAACACCTATAAGCCAACACTGATACGTGTCCGATACGGACACCAAATCAACACAAATTTTCACCAAACTTTTCCTACAGCTAGGGGACACCTAGATGGAAGCATTTAGGGAAAGAAATTAGGATTTAGAGATGATTTGAAGGGATTACCTATAGAGTGTCAAACTCAATGAAAAAGTCCCAAAATAAGATGTCCTCTTCCTCAAGCAAAGTCCAAATGAGCTTCTCTCCTTGCAAGCTAGCCTCCTTCAACCTCTATTCCAGATTTAAATCCAAATGCAAAAGATTGGGATCAATTTGGTGGAGGAATGGGGAAATTTGATGAAAGAGGGAAGAAATTAGGGTTTCCTACAAGAGGTGTTCTAAAAGAGGCAAGTGGTCATGAAGAGGGATAATATAGGCTAAAATTAGGTCATTAGTGGGCTGTTGCAGCTGTCCAAATTAGGAGCTAGGGTTAAGGTTTCATATGAATGGGCTTTGGGCCAAGACCAATAGCTAGCTAGCTCAACCCCTTAACCATAAGTCCAAATCAAAACTCTCCAAATCCTCTCATGAACCCTAGTCACACTCAAGTCAACTAAGACCAACTTAAGTTAGATTAGGGTCCCACACCATGCTAACTAAGTCACCAAAGTCAAAGTCAACTCTAGGTTAGTCACTTAAGTCACAACTAGCAAAGGTCAAAAATAACAACCATCAATCAAATAATTAACAACTAATCCAAGAAACCAAAATACCCCTAGACCAAAAATGATAATTAACATCCTAATTACATGGTTAGGCTCTAGGTCAAGCAGCCTCTAAGGTTACACTAGCAAAACACCAAAATCATAAGTCGATGATTTAAATAGTTTTTAAAATAATTAAAAATCACCAAAAATTATAACATAATTTAAATAACATTATTAAATGATTAAAAGCACAAAAGTTCAAAATTACCCTCATTTAGAAAAGTGGATGTTACAAGTCTACCCTCCTTAAAAAAATTTTGCCCTCGAAATTAAGATAGTCGTACTCTTTCTAGGTCAAACCCCCAATCAAAAGTCTCTAATCATATAATCCTATAATCATATGCGTCTGTCCAAAATCATGAGATTCAGAATCTTCGTCATACTAGTAAGCAAGGCTACGATATCATAGAGTCCCCAACTATGGTATTGTCACCCACAGTTTTCAGGAACAGAAGTATTTTGGTCATTTTTCATTATTTAATATTTTTGAAATTTATTTTATTATTATGATATTGTTTTGGGGTCATTTGAGTCAGGTTCGAAATTCAACTCAATCCGACTTGTATCAGGGACCCGGGGTAGTGTTGACTCTAGTGAGACCCACACATTAGTTAGGCATAGCCCACATGATATTTTTTAGTTAGTGGGTTAGACTAATTATTCGTGGGTATGTTTAGTTAGATTAGAGATTTAAATCATGACTAAATTAGCCTCGACCAAAACCCTTTTTTCTAATTTTAATTAATTAGACTAGTGGGGGCTTTTTAATAATTGCTAATAGGGGGACACCTAATCTCTTTTGGCCGGCCACCTAAGGAGGAGGATAGGATTGAGCCTCCTGTCATTATCCATCCATTTTCTCTCTCTTTTTCTTCCCCAAAAATTTTAGAAGAGTTCCTATTGATTTCTCCATCAAATCAATCCCTTTCTCCACCCAATCTTCTTCATTTCTTCTCTACTAAGCAAGGGAAGGAGCTAGCCAAGTTTGGGAGGTTTCGGAACTCGTTCGTGTCCATTTGGAGATTCCGTGTCGGTGTCGTACCGGAAGAATTTTTTCCTAGATTCGATCTACCGGGAGGTATAATCTCTTCTCTACATCATTCCTTCATGCATATAGGTGTATTTTCAACCCATAGGAATGACCCCCCATGGTTGTGTCTCCATTTGTATCCATTTCGTGTCCATTTGGAGACTTCTAGGAGTGTCCTTTGTGTTGTATTGTATCCTAGTGGGAAATCCCTCTTTTGGACACTTGTATTTTAATATATATTGTAGGAATGATTAATTAGTGTTTTAATCTCAGATTTCATATTTTTAGAATGTTGTTCTTAATGTGTCTTCATGGTATCATTTAGTATCATAATCTATTTATCTATATATTGTATATATCATTTGTTATATATATATATATATATATATATATATATAATATATTAATATATATATATATATATATTGGCTCTCTAATTTATATATAGATATTGTATCTTTATTTTGTGTTTGGGTGTGGGGATTTCGGGTATGTTGAAGAGTGGTGGAGTTGGTTTTGGTTAGTGTGTGTGTGTGTTTGTTGAGTGGAATTAGAGAGTGATAGAGAGGAGGGATTGAGAGAGGAATTAGAGAGTGATAGAGAGGAGTGATTGAGAGAGGAATTAGAGAGTGATAGAGAGGAGTGATTGAAAGAAGAAGAAGGGGGAGAACCTGCTGATTGAACAGCAGCAGTAGGAGGAATCAGTCCCCACAGGGGACTGATTTTGGAGGGCAGAATAGCAGCAGTAGCAGCATAACACTGCTTGCAGTGTGTAGGAAGGGGGAAAATCAGCCACTTAGATGCGGCAGTAGCAGCTATGTGCTGCTACATGGCAGCAGTATTTAAGGGGGATTAGCCCCATGGACAGCCCTATATTAGCCTTATTTCAGCCCATTGACAGGCCCCATTTCAGCCCTATGTTATCCCATTCATTTCAATCAAAATCACTCATCCATTCATTCTTTCAATTCATCCATTTTCCATCCATTTAATCATCCACTTGTTCATCCATTCCATCATCATTTACCCCATATACAATTTCATATATATATATATATATTATATATATATATATATTATATATTATATATAATTATATATATATATTCCATCCTACACCCAAACACTCCTTCACATATCCATTCATTCATTCAATTTCCTTTTTTATTCCATCCTTCCATACATATCCATACACATCCATATCACCATTCATTCATCCACTCATCCTTTCCAACTCAATCCAGTCCCAAAAACACTTGTGTTGTGGGTGTGATGTGGTTAGCTAGTATTTTAGAAGATGAGGTGTTAGGTTATGCTAGTAAGGTAATGTTGGGATAACCAACATGTGTCGTAATGGACTAGCTGTCTAGGAAACTCATATTTCTTGGTAGGTAAACCCTAGATAGGATAGTATCTAGCTACCCTAAGGAGCCTAGGCAAGTATCTTGAGAATTAGCGGGGTTTTCTTTGTAATATGCAAGGTATTGGTATTTACCTTGTGAAGGATAAATGTAGGTAATTGTCTATAGCTAAGGTACGTGGTTTAGGGTTTAAGATATGGTTAGGATGGGTTCCTTTGGTTGGTAATGGTCAGAAATAGTGCTCCTAGACGAGTTTTGACTTCGGTTGACATTTTTGACCAAAAGTCAACAAAAGTCAACCGAGAGTCAAACTTAGCCTATGAGTGACTAGAATTGACCGAAACCAAACCAGAGTTGACCAGTTGACTAAAAGTCAATAGTTGGTCAACATTAGCCTAATTTGACCTAGGGTTGACCCAGGGTTGACTCAGTGCTGACCAGAGCTGACCAGAGTTGACTTTTTGACCAAAAGTCAACTGTAAGTCAAACCTTGAACCCAGATTGACCTAGTTTTGACATAGACTTGCATATCATGACTAGATTAGCTTTCCTTTCATTATTAAACAATGTTGACTCATGGTATCTCATCTTTAGGTCTGTGATTACTCTGAGCATCTGTTCACCTTATCAGCTCAGGACCACAAGCGAGTACATTCACTGATAGTTTTCATTGTCTTGATATCTGCTATATCCAATTCAGTTGTAGTATCTTACTTGATTTCCAGATACGATAGTTCACGGACTAGTATATGTTGGATCATGTCATGAGATGTTGTTCCTGGATTACTTGGTATACTGGTACATTGCTCGACTTGTTACCAGTACTTGTATAGACATTGACTTGGGAGTAGGCTGGCCCCCTGCTTTTGAGTCCTGTGTCATGACGTGTCATGTTTGGATCCTTTATACTATTCGGGGATGGCGAGTTATTAGTGGTTGTGTGATCAAAATCCCTATTTGTTCTTCACACTTGTATTTGTCATTGTGCATGTCACGACCCGCACCCTAGAGTAAGGGCACGAGACGTGGATACGTCCAGCCTACGCTGCAGTGTCGGCGGTAGAACGATGTCATAGGTCACAACATCTAAAATTTAAGGTAATAACAGTTATACTCCCCGAATGGGGGTGACATAACAGAATATATCTCAATCACATCTAAGGTAGAATACGATAAGATAGACTGATATAAAAGATGCAAGATCCAAATCCACCGGAAATACAAATAGAGAGAAAGCTAAGTATCTAGATAAACTCCACTAACAACCAGAAATAATACAGATCCAAATAAACAACTCATATCTCCAATACAATAAAATAAGATAAAGATATCTATGGAGCAACGGCCTCTACAGCTAAGGAATCCGACTGGAAGTCCGGATCGCAAGTTTCCTCTAAGGCTGTCCCATAGAAAGTATCTAAGTAGGCCCTCCTCCTCGTCCTCTGTAAAATTTTCAACAGGTCCAATCAGGACGGAAATGAGCACATATCTCTCAAAACAGTTCATAAGAGGTTAGGAGTACAAAGCATACAATAGAGTAAAATACAGGAAATACTGGAAAGGAAGTACGGGAAAATAGGAGATATTTGTAACTGAAAGTAAATACATGATAAGTAAAGACTGTAAGTGGCTAAGTGATTTAGAGTACAATATGGTTATGTAAACGGCTTAGGGGCACATGAATACAACTAAGAGGCACATGAATACACTAAGAGGCACATGAATACCTACTGGGGATAATGATCACATAACCAATTCTACTCACCCCACCCCAATCAATACACAATGATCCATTCAAGTTACGTTATTGGCACATGAATACAGCTAAAGATACGTGAACTCATGTAATGAGTACATGAGGCACATGATAGTACATGAAGGCACATGAGAACATGTAAATACGTGAACTAGTACGAGTACAAGGAGTACTTGACGCACATGATAAAGTACATGAACATAAAATACCCGATGCACCCGTAGAGGGATAACATCTCAGGAAAGGATCCATATAGTACTAATCCGTAAAAATATGTGTCAGCACCAAGTAAAGTAATCTAGAGCAATAATATAGTCCAGACAGGTATGAAAAGATCAGAGAATGTACTCGTATGGTATATGAATAACTGTAGTAAATGTACTATTCGAGATGAGGTACCTGACTCCTAGTTAGAGCAACACAAGTCAAGATGTATACGAGGGATGATAAATAAAATGTACAATGCATCTACATGTTGTCTAGGTCAAACTAGACTAAAGTCAACACTTGGTCAACTCTAGTCAACCACACTAGTCAAACTAGGTCAACTAGGTCAAGTCCTAGCCCAAACAAGTCTAACAAGTCTCGCCAGGCCTAACAAAGCCTAAGCTAGCACTCATACAATCACAAGGCAATGTGAACCACAACAATACATAATATAAAATAGATACTATATATAAACATATCTTCATACATACATGCATATCCACAATACATACATATTTATATATAGGCATATGTTGCATCATTCATATTTACTTAGTTACATAGATATATACATTCATGCACATTTACATATATACTTTTATACATATATGTTAACATTCATTACAATGTATTATATTTACTTATATATATATATATTAATGTAAAGAGGATATATCATATATATATACCATTTTATTCATCTAACATCACGCATTACATACTCTACATTTATTTAATATCCATACTACATAGGCTCATAGGTTACACAAAATGCCTATGTCGTATAGTCACTCTCTTACTTAAAATCAATACTGTACCAATTGGGCCTTCAATAAATTCTAGAATTAAAGTATGTAGTAGCCCTTTGTGTTAGCTTTCCGAAACTTTAAACGGATCACATTTTCGTGTCCAAAAACTCCCGGAATCGCAAAAACACCGAAACATGTTTGTCTTTCATACAACTGACACTCAAATAATTTTATAAAAGTTTCGGAATGAATTTGGCTTATTAATATATATTTGGAAAGCTAACTTCGATACGGTTCTTTTAAAAAAAATGGTAGATAAATCGAAGTTCTAAGCTAAAAGTTATGACATTTCTAAGTTGCTTTGGTTAATAAAAACGTGGATAAAAATTATGACGAATTTGGGTTGGCCAAGATACTTGGATACCAACATAGGTATCCAAATGAAACTCATTCTAACCATCCTAACTAAGATCAATCCACTCTAACCGTTCTAAAACTGAATTTAAATATCTATTTAAACTATTATCATACATACATACATGGGTGTCCTAATTTGGGATCTATCAAGTAGGACACAAGACACATATCTAAAATCCTCAAGAGAGCTCCAAATGGACTCAAATTTGAATCTAAATGGGACACATGCATGAGGATGGATCCTACGGATTCAAAACTAATTTATATGCAAAGGAAATCAATTTAGAGGATAGGTTTTACCTATTGGGAGTGGAATCCCAATAAAATCCTTTAGGACACGGCTCCGATACTAAGATCCCTCAAAGTGGACACTCCTCCTTGCACTCCTCTTCCAATCCTTGGTAGCACCCTTTCCTTGGAGAATGAGAATGATTGAGGGAAGGTTTGGTGAAGGAATGATTTGATTTGGAGATCAATCAATGGAAATGCTCTCTAAAATTAGGGAAGAACAAAAGAAAAATAAAAGAGGCAAGATTGTAATGAATGAAATGAATCATTCTCCCCTAAAGGTGGCTGCCATAAAGAGTCCATTAGGGCTAATGGAAAATGTCCTAATTGCCCCTCTCTAGTCTCATATGGTTAAGTCTAGACTAGGTTCAAGTTTGGGGTCAAAATGATCTAGTTTTGAGTCTCTAACTTAACCATTCTAACATGATAAAAATTAGTTTAATTAACTAACTTAAATGTTGGGTCTTGTGAGCCATGCTTAACTTAATATTGGGTCCCATCTAGAGTTTAAGCTACCCAGGTCACAATACAAGTCGGAACGAGACGAAACTCAAACCCGACTAAACAAATCCAATAAAACAATATTAAAAATATAAAATTTTCCCAAAATATTAAAATATAAAAATAACCAAAATTATAATACATCAATTTAAATATTATTAAAATATCTAAAATTCACCAATTAATTAAAATTCTAAATAATTCAAAAGTCACAAAATGACCAAAATACCCTAGCCTAAAAAGTTGTAAATAGTCATTCTAATAACATGGTTAGGTCCCCATGGTCATGGTTAGTCTCTAGGCTCAACAGTTCTAGGGTTCACTAGCTAACACATCAAAATTATAATTTACCAATTTTAAATATTATTAAATAAATTAAAAATTTCCATAAATCATAAATTCTATTATTAAATAATAAACTTTTACAAAAGTTCAAAATTACCCTCATTTTAGAAAAGTGGGTGTTACAGTGCATAGCTATACCCTCGCTCACGACGGGTAAAGCCTGACCCCACTTGTTCATAACTTTCCATGGTGGCTGGCCTTACTGCTCCGTTGTACACTTGTTCATAGCCAGTCAGATGCAAAGCCTGATCATGTTTTCCCAAGCCGATCACATAACGAACTAATAATTTAAGTCACCTTTTATATTTATTATCATAGGAGGCTAAGTTCTGTTCGAGAGAAGGGTTACAACCTTGGTCCTTGTTTGGTTTAAGGGTTGTAACTCGGCTTCCGAATAGTTCCCAAGTTATCCTTATATTGTCGTCATATTCAATACTCACATCTTGATATATATTTCCCGTTGATTTTGTCTTGTATTTTTTATACTGTCTCATATAGAATTTATCAATTCATATGGAACTACTGTTAGTGTTTGTACTTGCTCATTTTTTTGACAGGATACCGTTGATATATTACAGATGATTCTGAGGCAGATTGCCCGACCTATTATGGGGATGGGTTAGATGGAGTAGACCTGGACCGTGGCTTGATAGTAGAGCCACTAGACTTTGCACACACAGAGTAGTGTAGCTTAGTTAGGTTTGCCTGGACTACGATCCAGCTAGTACTTTCAGACTGTAGTATTTTATATTATATTTCTGTGACTCTGTGATGTTGTGTATATCTGTGGGCTTGTGTGGATCTTGAACTTATTTCCTATTTTCATCTATCATATTTTCTTTCCATGCTATCTACCTTAGTTTTTTTTGAGATTGAGACTGTATTGCTATGTCACCTCCATTCGGAGTGTATATATTGTACAGGTACCTTTATACTGTTAGTCGCAGTATTTACAGACCTTATATACAGTATTCTACCGCCGATTCTACGATGTAGACTGGTTAAGGCTGGACGTAACCATGGGCTCGTGCCCCTAATCAGGGTACGAGACGTGACAGGTATATACCTCTAGAATTATGGTATTTAGAAATTTTGTATTGCCACATGCTTGGCCGCGAAAACCTTAAATTCCCACACCCAAAAAATATGTCCAAAATTTGACTATATGTCCTCACTATGCTGGCTACTATGACTATAGAAAATTCTAAATTCCATAACTGAGGCGACCTAGCCCATACGACTTATATTGGAAAAAATCAAAATCAAATCAACACAGAATACTAAGAATCAAATTTATCGATGAACAAGGGGGTAGACAAAACTGTCGAAATTGAATTTCAAGATAGTTATTATAAGGCAAAAGTGGGAATGGAATCGAGAAGAACAGATATTGCAAGTATCCCTCCTACTGTCTGTGCATCCTCAACTGTCATGGCGAAAGCCCGTCCCTGCTGGCCTGCTGCTGATGCTGGACAAACCTCTGTTGCCCTGTCGGAGCCCTAGCTCCTGCTGCTGTCTGAGTCAATGGTGTCTGGTTCTTGGGACACTCCTTACACTGATGCTCTGCTGAACCACAAAGTAACACCTGCCTAGTCTCTTCCTGCAGTCATTCCATACATAACCCAACTTTTTGGCAGAAAGTATAACTAATTGGGTTTGCTTGCCTGGTGTTTATTGGTAATGTGCTTATCCATGGCCCTGAACTGCTGTTGAACAGGTCTCTGCTACTGATGTTACTGAATCTCTACATGAGGCCTCTTGGCCTAGCCTTCGCTGCTGCTGGCTCCATGAGAGTCTCGTCCCCTCTTGAGCTACAGCTCAAGATCATCCTCTGCTGCTAGGGCACCCACAGAATCTCCTCAAAAGTGGCACTCGGTCACTCTTGGTCAAGGACTTGACCTCCTTGACTAATCCCTTCCGGAACCTCCGAGCCTTCACTGTCTCACTGAGTCCCTCAACAAATCTGCCCAGACGGCAGAACTACACTGCATACTCTTCGACAGTCTGACTGCCCTGAACTAAGCTCTCAAACTGCGACTCCAGGGCAGCAAGAGCTGTGTCAGGGAAAAACTTCTCCTTGAACAGCTTCTTGAAGGCTGTCCAAGTTAGGAGCTAGGGTTAGGGTTTCATATGAATGGGCTTTGGGCCAAGATCATCAGCTAGCTAGCTCAACCCCTTAGCCATAAGTCCAAATGCAAACTCTCCCAATCCTTTCAAGAACCCTAGTCACACTCAAGTCAACTAAGACCAACTTAAGTTAGATTAGGGTCCCACACCATGCTAACTAAGTCACCAACGTCAAAGTCACTCTAGGTTAGTCTCTTAAGTTACAACTAGTAAAAGTCAAACTAAGAACCATTAATCAAATAATTAACAACTAACTACAAGAAACCAAAATGACCAAAATACTACTAGGCCACAAATGATAATTAACATCCTAATCATATGGTTAGGCTCTAGGTCAAGCAGTCTCTAAGGTTACACTAGCAAAATACCAAATTCACAAGTCAATTTTTTAAATAGTTTTTAAAATGGTTAAAATCACCAAAATTATAACATGATTTAAATAACATTTTTGAATGGTTAAAGTACAATTCAAAATTATCCTTATTTAGAAAAGTGGATGTTACATCATGTAATCTATAGATTCGATGTTCCTCGACGAATCATCCATGAAAATGGACCTCAATTCGTTAGTCAAACATTCACTCGATTTTGTGATGACAATCGAATCAACAATGTTGCTTCAATGGCTTATAATCCCATAGCTAACGGTTTAGCTAAAGCATTCAACAAAACAATCATCAAGCTTCTCAAGAAGTTTGTTTCTACCAATAAGTACAACTGGAGCAAAAAGCTTAGGGAATGTCTACGGGCATACCGCGCTACTGTACGCACTCCAACATGCTGGCACATTTCTCTTTGGTGTATGGATATGAAGTTATCTTTCCATTAGGAATTCAAATTCCTTCCCTGAGGATAGCTATTGCAAATGAACTCACAGTAGAAAATAATGATCGTCTTTGACTTCAGAAGCGTAAAGCACTCGATGAGCGACTACTAGCGCAACAGCACATTGAATTATACCATGCCCTATCTCGAAAGCCTTCAACCGTAAAGTTAAAGTACGAACATTTCTAAAGGCGAGTTGGTCCTTACTATCAGACGTCCTATGACTATGACGCACGTGGACAAAGGCAAGTTTGAGCCAAAGTAGAAAGGTCCCTACGTTGTAAGCAAAGTTTTCTCTAATGGAGCTTATCAACTAACAGGGATGGACGGCTGAATCGCTGTGATGCCTATCAACAGAAAATTCCTGAAGAAATATCATGTTCGAAAATGTGTACTATATTCTCAAAATTTACATACCCCAAATCTTCGAGTTTTATTGTCACAACCCGCACCCTGATTAGGGGCAAGAGTACATTGTTACGTCCAGCATACGCCGCAACATCGGCGGTATAACGCTGTCTAGGTCATCTATAATACTACAACTAAACAGATAAAGGTACCTGTACAGTATACACTCCGAATGGAGGTGACATAGCAATACAGTCTCAATCACAAAAGCAAACTAGGATAGATAGCACGAAAGGAAATATGATAGATGAAAGCAGGAAATAAGTTCGAGATCCACACAAGCCCAAAGCTATACACAACACCACAGAGTCACAGAATATATATAAAATACTACAGTCTAAAATAAAAGCTGGATCGCAGTCCAGGCAAGCCTAACTAAGCTAACTACTCAAGGTGTATAAAATCTAGTGGCCAAACTATCAGGCCACAGCCCTGGCCTGAGTCTCCATCTGTCTCAGATACATCTATAAAATTGTCTACGGTATCCTGTCAGGAAAATGAGCAAGTACAAACACCAATAGCAGTTCCATGTGAATTGACAAATACTATAAGAGACAGTATAATGAAATACAAGACAAGGATGTGAAATATAGGGTAAAATCAGCAGGAAATGTATAATAGATGTGAGTACTGAATAGGACGACAAGATGTATATATATAGGGTGACTTAGGAACTATTCGGAAGCCGAGTTACAACCCTTAACCAAACAAGGACCGGGGTTGTAACTCTTCTCCCGAACAGAACTTAGCCTCCCGGGATAAATAAATATAAAAATGTGATTTGAATTATTAGAGCGCTATGTGATCGGCTAGGAAATCATGTTAGGGTTATCCACTTGGCCAGGCAATCCGCGATGACCTCAACGAAAAGTCATGCCGGCCAACCTGGATAACATAGACATAGAGGTATCTGCTACACCCTACATGAGGTGAGAGTGGCGGAAGAAAAATAGTGACATGGGGCTTTGATCACATAACCCCTAATAATTCCCCCATCCCCGTAGTATCATGATGGATCCGGACATGGCACGTCATGACACGGGATTCAAAAATAGGTGATCACCCACTCCCAAATCGATGTCTATATGAGTACATGAACATGGATATCATATACCAATATACCAATAAAATTAGGGAATACATCTCATGACAGGATCCAACGTATACTAGTCCGTGAACCGTCGTATCGGGAATCATGTACGACAATACAACTGAATCGAATATAGAAGATATCAAGACAATGAAAACTATCAGTGAATGTACTCGCCTGTGGTCCTGAACTGATAAGGTGAATAGATGCTCAGAGTAATCACAGACCTAAAATGAGATACTATATGTCAAACAGGGTTTAATACTGAAAAGAAAACTAATTTAAGTCATAAATGCAAGTCTAAGTCAAACCAGGTCAATCTAGGTCAAACTGAGTCATACTAGGTCATACTGGATCATACCAAGTCACTGGAAGTCAATCCAAGTCAAACTAGGTCAAACGGGGTCAAAGGTTGACTTACATTTGACTTTTGGTCAACTTGTCAACCTTGGTCAACTCTGGTCAACTCTAGGTCAACCCTAGGTCAAACTAGTCTAATATTGACCAACTGCTGACTTTCAGTCAACTGGTCAACTCTGGTTTGGTTTCGGTCAAATCTAATCATTTATAGGCTAAGGTTGACTCTCGGTTGACTTTTGTTGACTTTTGGTCAAAATGGTCAACCGAAGTCAAAACTAGTCTAAGAGCACTATATTTGACCATTACCAACCAAGGGAACTAAGTTTTAACCATATCTTAGACTCTAAACTCAAATACCTTAGTTCTAGGTATAACCTACATTACCCTTACCAAGGTAATCCCGGTACCTTGCCCAATACAAAAGAAACCCCGCTAATACCCAAGATACTAGCCTAGGCTCCTTAGGGTAGCTAGATACTATCCTATCTAAGGTTTACCTACCAAGAAATATAGGTATCCTAGGTATCTAGCCTATTTTAGAACACATGTTGGTTTCCTACCCATTACCTTACCATATCATATACCATTCTCACATTATCCTAACACTCACCCTCACAACTCACTCACACACTCACTCACTCATATATAACACCCATATAGGCTTTCCTATAGGTTTACATATAGGCTCTCCTATAGGCTATTAGCTATACTTATATAGGCTCACACACACACACGCACACACACACACAGCTCAATGTAGGGACTGATTTGTATGTTAATATGGGGCTGGAATGGTATGGTTTAGGGACAGGTAATAGACTGATTTGGGAAGGCTATAAGGCTTGGTTTTGGCATGGCTTAGTGTGGTTTGCAGGTGGCTGGATTGGGGTGTTTCATGGCTGGTTTGTGACAGCCTATAGGACTGATTTAGGCTGAGTTATGGTGGACTGTTTGGGGACAGATTTATGTGGCTGATATAGGGTGTTTTGGGACTGTTTAGGACAGCACATTAGGTTGTGTTCAAGGGCCTTAAAGGGGTGAAATAGGACAGCAAATAGGGTGGTTTGAGGCTAAATTGGTGGACTGCTATGGGACAGTTTTTGGGGTGCTAATGGAGTTGGTTTGTGGCTGATTTTAGGATGGATGTAGCCTCCCTTCCCGAAATTTTTGAAATATTTTTTATTATTTATTTAATAGTGATATTAGAATTTTTTTATATAAATAATTATTTAGTTAGTTATTACGGTAGAAGACTTTAGCCATAGTTAAGTTTTGAAATACAAGACGGTTAGGAATCATGGCACGGATAGTGCAATAGCGTGCTTTGACTAGTGTACTAGCCATGCCCGGGAAAACCTAGCCATAGGGACATCCTAACTAGGAAAATCAGGCCAAGTTGTGACATGACCATTATAAATAGTTAATTATTATTATTAGTATTAATTGACGTTGAGTGACCTAGTTGCACTACAAAAAAAGTGACCTTTTGGGACAACAAAAAAATGTCATAATAAATAGGTTTACCGTCCCAACTACTATTTGGGACGGTCTTTAGGACGGCAATGGGTGGTCTTATTAGGGTGGCGTGGCAAAAAGTTAAATGACGGATATTTGCCGTCCCAAATACTTATAAAGGACTGTTAAACTCCCGTCCCAAAGGTTTCAAAATTACAAATTCTGCAGGACAGTTTATAAATCTGTCCCAAAAAATACGTCCCAAAAACTTAATCCTCCTATTTGTATATGAAATATACAATTAAATTTTATATAGAACAAAAATCACACAGAACTATTTAATCGCAAATGCATTATGGTAGTTGCAACATTAAGACAAGAAATTTTTATAAAACATTTAAAAGTCATATCCAACTGTTTACAAAAATAAAACAAAAGTTTACATCACGTCGAATCTTTCCCCCATAACATAAAATTCATATCCCATTGTTTACAAAATGAAAGTTTACATCACGTCGATAGCCGCATGTGCATGTCAAACGCACCATCTGCGGTCTTCTTTGGAGCAGCCTTCTGTGAAGGAGTTACACGACAGCAGATGGCTGTCCTCGAGAGAATCGCCAATTCAGTGAAAGCCTCCTTATATCTCTTCAGAACAATTTCTAAAGCAACACCATCCACAACAAATGCCAAGTCCTGTGGAAACAAAAAAATAAGGGCAAAGTTCTTCATGGGAGTAAAAGATTCAGCTGAAGTATGACTTGATAGTTTTGAGAGAAACTACAGATGCAAAAGGGCATACCAAATTGAGAAAAGCGAACCAGCATACATGACCATGATACATGACCATGGGTAATGTGAACACAATAAAATTTTGAACACCTAAACATTTAATAGATACACTGATAAAAAACAAAAGGCTGTCACACATTTAAAAAAAAGAACTGCTAAACATGAAGTTGATAAAACAACAATGATAGTTTTAAGTGTACAATCAAAGAGCTACAATCACCTGAATTTTCTCTCTTTCTGTCAGCTCTCTCGCTGAGGAGGTTTTTCAATGTATAATGCTTTGGAAGTGGATCTAGGATTATGATGTGACTTCTTTTCAGAGAGGTCCTTTTATGTAAAATGCTTTGGAAGTTTTAGTCATGGAAATGGAAATCCTCAGCTTCACGGTACCTTTCTTAAAATAGTATCTATTGAACTACATTTTAAGCTTTTGCGTTAGAGTTTTGTTTCTTCAATTTCATCTAATTGGTTTGTTTGTTCTGTTTTGTTGGTATATTTCTCATGAAATTTCGGAACCATGTTGTAATGGCAGATGATTAGTTGTTATTTTGTTGTTGTGCTATAGTGCTTAAGATTTTTCAGACTACGAATAACGTTCCAGATGTAGATACTTCCCATTTGGAACTTCTATACTTGTTGGTATATTTCTCATGAATTCTTGGCTGATGGTTAGTTCCATTCTAATGGATGTTGGTATATTTCTCATGAATTCATGCAGATCTAAGTGGTTCACATCAATCATATCTACATTCAACCCTTTCGACCACCCATCACAAGGAAGCAGTAGAACAAATCCCTTTGCCGACCTTCCTTGAAAAGGTATATTTCTCTCTCTCTCTCTCTCTATGTAATATAGTTCAGCTTCTTGCATATTAGAATTAACAGAGATACGAGTTCCTTCTAAAAAAATGTTAATTTACTATTTTTTTTCTTGAAATCAAATTTCACATCCCAATCGAGACAGAAGCTTAGTTCATCTGTTTGTGTATGTGTTAATATATATTTATATATGTGTACAAAGTTTTGACTGCATCAATGTCTGTAATGTGCGTATGTATTTGTGTAATGGGGTCAGGTTAACATATTTCAGCAGAATCTTTTAGCACAATTATAAAATAGGGCCAAATTTTGAAATGAATCAGAGAGATAATTCCCATCATTAATCTGTAGGGTGGGTAGTCCTCTAGGGGGTGCCAACCTAGTCTGTAGGTGAAAAGTAGTGACCATAATTTTTTAGCCACTTCAAACCCTTTTTTACATACTCGTTTATTCGACCCCCATTTTAGCCAACTTCAGGAACAATTGGAGAAAATCCAGGAGGGACTACAACAGGACCCTTAAACAGGGAACTGGCAGAGTAAGAAGTCCAGATTCAATAGCAATTGAGGAGAGAACTGTTCCAAGAGGAAAGTCATATAGTTCAGAGCGCTAAGTGTAATTGGATACAACATGAAGCCAAATATAGTAAGTTCTTGTACACAAAAATAAACGCCAGGCAGGGCAGTAACCAACTAGCCTCCTAGATGAGCAAAGCGAAGAACCCATGAAACTGTACTCACGAAGATCTTGCTTAATATGGAAAGTCCAAACATAATATGATCCTTAGAGAAACAACTTGCATAGGACCATAGGCAACATAAATATGATCCTTAGAAAAGCTCTAGAGACATTTGTGCAATTTTAACGAACCTACCTCCGCACCTAAGTGTCAATTTAGTCAGATACTAGGGGGAGGGGGAGGCAAAACAAAATGATTCATTGTTAAATTTTTTTAATCTTTGAAACAATTTAAGTAACTTCAGATCGCATAAAATCAATTTGGTACATACGCCCATTCCAGAATACCAATTTTTTTAGAAGCAAGCAAGAAGCAAAAGTGGAACCATATACAAACCTTGTGACCAGTAGAAGTTGGCAATCAAAAATGGAAGGAAAAATGGAGCACCCACCCCAATGTTTCTGAATGATAATAAATTTCTCTCATAAACAAAAAAAAACAAAAATTATTTAAACAATGCCGAAAAACATCGAAAACCCCAATGGATGGAAAAAGGGAGCACCCCACCCTCAATGTTTGTGAATGACAATAAATTGCTTCTTAAACAAAAAAACAAAAAAAAACAAAATTATTTAAATAATGCCGAAAAACCTTGAAAACCTCCAATGGAAGTAAATCATAATAACATTCCTTGCCAGACAAATATCATCTATGTTTTCATTCCTTGCCAGACAAAATCATCTCTGATATGACAACATGTGCTTATGGGAAGCTAACTTGAGTAATTGATGAGGGGTTTTTTGTATGTGGAAGTATGAATATATGACACTGTACAAGTTTACTAGTGAGTAATTATTGTAATGTTACAGAGAGTACGATCAGCTTCATGAACATGACCAGCTACGGACACTGCAGAATATACTAGTACATGTCAAAATGTTAATATGCCAGTATCACCCGTGTTTGAATCCTGTTGTGTCGACACGGAGATTTTGTTTGGCATCGAAGTTCATAATACTATGAGTTTGGATTCTTTTCTCTATGGAATTAGTAGGGAAAATTCCGGGGCAGTGATCTCAAGCGTTGTAGTTGTTATGTAACTTGTATATACTTTAGTAATTTAGAGAAAATGAGATAACTAATATAAGTCTGCAGACAATCAAGCATGGAAAAGTAAAATATTAGAGCAGTCCATATTCATTCATTTGCCTGAAGACAAAAACCAGTATTGTTTCTTTTTAAGTAGTTTTGCTGACATATAAGTTGTTTCAAATATTAATTTTGCACTTCAATGTGTAGGGAGTTGGATGGTAGTTGAATCAAGAATCATAAATGGTTGGAGAAGCCCCAAATGATTTCAATTATCATTTGATTGTGACTGCTAGCTAGCTAGCTACATGCTATTGCTTTCTTCATTAGGTGCTAGGTTTCTAGCAATCTTAGAAAAAAAAAGCTATTTTCCAATGATTAAAACTGTACTCTGTCCATGAATGGCTTAGCAATTTGACGAATGGAAATTATATAGCACACAAAGTACTTCATCATCCAAACAATTATGCAGTTATTAAGTTGTATTGTAATTAGCTAAAAGTTCTGAAGATATTTTAATGCACCAACTTTGTGTTGATTCTTTAGATATAAAATAGCTTTTGGGGGAATTGTTTGTTAGGAAGCAGAGAAAATAAATATAAGGACAGTTTACTTATCAAGGAAAAGAAGACAACAAATGATATGTAGATATCAGTACCTCATATTTCCTTCAAGGCCACGGCCTCGTCTTCCAATATTGTCCAGCTCCCAAAGTGGTGGCTTACCCCGGCGAGGTTGAAAGTGTCCTAGGAACACCGACTTGAATTCCTACAATCAATCAGTACCTACCTGCTATGACACCCAAGGAATATATTGAGATATGCATGAACCAAGAGACTAAAATGAGTGTCATGTAGATTGACAGCAACTACTTATAAAATGATTTCTTTCAATTCTAAACCTTTTTGAGTGCATATACAGTTCTAAATGATTTATAACAAAATATGAGCTTGAAGAACTTACAAGGTGGGCATTAATATCTTTCAGTGTCTGGCCATCCTCCCATATCTCCAATATAATTGTTCCAGCTCTGCAGCATTAAGATAGCACAAGTGTGTTAGAAATGAGGTCCTTACCACATATTACAGTAATGTGAGGAAAATAAACTCAAAATAATCACATTGATATTGGGAACCTCTTCCTTTGATATTGGGAACATATATTCCTCAAATCACATACTGCATTCCAGTATTCCAGATTTCACATACTGCATTCCAGTCCTCAAATACATACTACAACACTACTACAGCCCAGTCCTCAAATCACATACTGCAAATAATCCATCAAAATTCTTGACAAGAGTTAACAGAAGCATTATTAACCAATATTTTCTGCGGAGAGATTCTACATGGATGCCCTTTTCGAGCTTTCATTGTCAATATCATCTAGTTTAGTTTGCTCTTGCTGGGAAGTGGTGGGCTCTATATGCTGGATTTTCTCATTTGGATCGACATTATTTTGTTGGGCTTGTTTCTTTATCATCTCTTACCGAAGCATAGACTCTTCTTCGACTGCTTTCATCATCAGCTTCATCTGTTGTTCATCTTTCTTAAGTTGCATGTCCATTATGATATTAGCACTCATGTCAACTGGTTTGAAGTACTCCTCAATTACAGTTTCCTGAAGAAGAAAACATTGGTATTGTTAGTGATTTAATTAGATGACTGTACATGTTTACACTTAATAAACCATATGAACCGTATTTTAATGACACAAAATTTTCAATATATGTAGAAAATCATGTAACCCTGTGACACTTTTAATTGACTATCCCAAAAAGGATTTCTATTAACTTCAAAGTCCAATTTAATCATGGATGCTTCATGATATTGTAAGAGCATAGTTTGCAGTACCGGCCGATATCGATCCGATATGGCCGATACCGATACGGTTTGGTATGTCCTGATCCGATACCGGCCGCATCCATATCCACGTTAGGGGTCTTTTTTCCAATCAATTCGGTAGAAAAAATTGAATGAAAAAGACCAATCAACAAGGGTGAAAAACCATAGTATGGTTGTAAAAGCATGTAAATAAAAATATTATTGATCCTAGTTAACCAAACAGTAATGGTGACTATTATTTTCATTCAATTTCAAAACTATTAAGAAACACACATAAAATACATAAAATTATGCCTAAATGTATCAACTATTTTTTCCCATCATAATAATTTATTTATAATTATTTGTTTTCCGATACCAAAAATCCGAAACTGCCGATACCAATACACATAGGAAGGGTCCAATACTGATACCGATAATGCAAGCCTCAATAAGAGTTGACAAGATCTTGAAAGAATTTCCAACAAGTTACTAAGAAAATTCTTTATTATAATGCACTTTCCCATCTTACAATATTACTTCTTGAAGCAGAGACAAAACTTGAATAAGCAAAGATTTCAAGCTAAATTCTAGGTTCATTAATACTTATACATTAGAAAGCTAAGCAACTGCAACCATGCCCTCACTGTGACAACTTCAGACTTCAGAGGGCAGTTACAAGCTCATGGAGATATTGACATCAATATGTGGGGACGATCAGATATCATACCGTCATTTTTTGTCAAGTGAACCATGGTACAGTTTATCTCCAGACTGTGAAATGACCAAGCTGGTCACCGCTTTCGTATGAACAAACAATCGTAAACAATTCAAATGTATATATCCTAAAGTTACAAGCTTAATTGAAGAACAAATCCCTCTATTTTTCCAATTTGGTACATGATCTGTGAATAGTAATTTCAAGGCCTTTATAGTTGAGAGAAGCTTAATACTTCATAATTTTATAGAATATGGAAAAAAGTGCTTACCAATATATACCAATATGTAGGAAAATTAACAATACATTTGAAAAGATGGTGTGTGATCTACTGAAACTGATTCCATGCAAGGGTACTATTTTCATAAACTTTCAATGCAAGTGTATTATCCAGAAAAACAATGTATAGAAAATCACCCAAACTTTCCACAAAAAGGATGACATAAATGACAGTGAACTATATGAAGGTTAAGAAGAATGGGGTACTTCAATCTACAAAAGGAACAAAGATAAAGATATACCAGCCTATAGCACAGTAGGACAGGCCTTGTAAGATGCATACATGTAATGGTTCCTTTCTCTTCCTTCTCTGAAGAAGATTCATCAGACCTGGTTGAGGATACATCTTCTCTATCTCCTCCTCCCCCATGGTTCCTCTCTGAGTTATCTACTCTCAAGCATCACATCTCAAGTAAGTGCAGTTATGGATATTAATTTTAGAGTGTCCATATATCCTAAGAAGAATCCTAATCCTTTCAACACTGAGGAAGGCCTCTTGACCTTGTAAGCAGCAAGCTCTGAGTACCAGTTGTAGAGAACTCATATTAGAAAAACCCTTTCACAACCACATAATTCACCAGCCATAGCCAGCAAGCCTTGTCACATCTAATTGGCTTGTTCAACTGCACTAATACTCGTGCAAATACTTTTTAAATGTAGTAAATATGTGAAGGAACCAGATGGTCAGTCCTAATCAATGAATGAATCCTATCATGGAATCTGAATGCCCTACGACAAAAGGATACTAAAGAGAGAATGGAGTATTTTTAAAAAGTGGAATATTAGAACTTAGAAGAAATTCATGCATAATGAAGATTTTACAAACAAAATATACACCAAAACATGGCCACAATCATACATAAGTATTTATAAACCAACATATACTTCTCAAATGCATCTGATAGTTATACATTATCTCGGCTTGAAATACCTTATTCTTATCATTTTCTGTTTCATCTTAAATGCCTTTCCTCTCAATGTCCTTTTATGAATTCCTCTGAGATACGAATTTTCTCTCATTTTGGAAATCAGGTCTACAATTCTAGTGGCAAGACATCAATAATTTAATCACATAATGTGCCGACTTAGGTTGTATTTGATTATGGAAATTGGGTTATCTTAGGATATAAAAGGCAACATAAGTAATCTATGTTCACGGACAAGGGAAAATGGTGCCTGTATCATGTCCGTACCCATATCCATGTCTTTATTCGTGTAACATAGGCTTTTGAATGGTATCTATCTAAAAGTATCCTTATCTAGTATCGTGTCCTTATCCGTATCCGTGCTTGTACTAGTGCAACATAGTTTGTAACGGAAGGTGAAGGAGATGAAAAGCTAATCCTTATATCCTATAAAAATAAAGTTGTTAGTTGTGTTACCGATCCCTAGTTTGTCATTACATAGATTATTTCTTTTATTGATTCTTGTACCTTGTAGGTCGTTTATTCTTTTTAAGTACTAGCCATGTCGACGTGTTCATGTATTATCATGCTTATCTTCATTCTTTACAGATAAGTTTTACAAACAAAACTTGGTACCTACAATGGCAATATTTTGTCTTTTGACAGTATCATAGTGCCTGAATTTCTTTTTTGCAGACAACTCTTGGCTACATATCATCTCAGAACTAAATCAGTTACGTTCTGTTGTATGAATATATGTCAATCATGCTTGTGTATCTTGCATAAATTGTCCTAACAAATCGTGATTCCAATTAACCCGAGCCTGTTTGCTTCAACTTTTTTATAATTTTATCTAGTAAAGTATCATATTTTTGCTTCTTTATACTTGATAGTAAACATAAGCAATCTTGACTGGTCAATTTTTTCTTCTTCGGTTTCAGTCGTTTTGCACCAGAATTGGAGGATTTGGATTGCCGAAACTATCGAAAGCGACAAATGCAAAACCAACCATACCAAGGTTTGAGTATTTACCGATACAATACGTATTATCAGTATCATAACGCAGTCAATTTACAAAAGAAAAAACGAAAAGAGAAAGAAGTACAAGAAAATCAATACAATGGTTAGACACAAAATTTAAAAGACTAGTCTTAGAACAGTCAAATATATCCATATAATCAAGATCTAAAAAAAAGGATTTAACACACACAAAATTAAAAGAATTGATCATCACCTTGGTGCCTTGAGTCCTGGAACTAGGGTTTTTCCATAGTTCCTCTTCAGAGAAAGGATGATGCTGTAACAAATATCACAAACCAAAGATCAATTCAAAACCCTAACCCTGATCAAAATTGCAAACCCTAATAGATATGGAAAACTCACACCTTCATTTTCTCACACTTTTTCCCTTCGAAATCTTCTTGTTCCAGCCGTAGATGATTTAGAAGCTGTTGGGTACCCTAATTGACACACGAATAAGAGAGAGAGAGGGGGAAGACCCTAATTTACACACGAATAAGAGAGGGGAAGCCAAGAAAAGAGAGAGAGAGAGAGTACCTTCTTCACTGCCCTTGTGGTGCTCGGTGCTTCGTCGG